>VZRF01007613.1:251830-279766 GCA_013396875.1 Vireo altiloquus
GCACATGCAGCCGCCGCCGCCGCCGCCCCGAGCGCACCCGCGCACCCAGCCCCGCCCCCGCGCGCGCCGCCGCCGAGTCACGTGGTGCCCACAGGAGCCAATGGGGAGGCAACAGGCGGCAGAGGGGCGTGGTCTCGGTACGGTATGGGCGGGGCCGGGGAGGGGTGGGACCTGGGTGAGTGGGCGGGGTCAAGGGGGTGAGGGGAGTGCGAGGAAGGAGGGAAAAGGAAAAAGAGAAAGAAGTGGAGCAATAAGCACCTCTGCTGTGGAGACAGGTTGGGAGAACTGTGGTTGTTCAGCCTGGAGAAAAGAAAGCTCCTCAGAGAACTTAGAGCCCCTTACTTAAAGAGTCCTTAGACCCTGCTAAAGAGGTCTCCAAGAGAGCTGGAGAGGGATGTTGGACAAAGGGCTGGAGTGACAGGAGAAGGGGTAATGGCTGCAAACTACAGAGGGCAGGTTTAGATGGGATATTAGGAAAAATCTCTTCCCTGTGAGGGTGGTGAGGCACTGGCATGGGTTGCCCAGAGAAGTTGTGGATGCCTAATTCCTGGAACTATTCAAGGCCAGGTTGGATGGGGCTGGAGCAACCTGGGCTAGTGGAAGGTGTCCCTGCCCGTGGCAGGGGGCTGGAACTGGATGACCTTTAAGGTCACTTCCACCCAAAAATATTCTGTGATTCTTGGAAGAAGAAAATGAAGATGATGAGGAAGAAGAGGAGGAGGAAGAAGAGGAAGAAGAAAGAAAATGGTAATGACAAGGAGGAAGAGGAGGAGGAAAAGAAGAAATAAGGAAGAGGAGGAAGAAGAAGAGGAGGAAGAAAAAAAGATAAAGATGACAAAGGTGATAAGGAAAAGGAGAAGGAAGAGGGAGAAGGAAGAGGGAGAAGGAAGAAGAAAGGAGAAAACAAAGATGACAAAGAGGAAGCTGAGGAAGACCAAGAGGAGCCTGGGGGCAGAGTAAAGGGGAGACTACACAGGCCTGGGCTCAGTGCAGCAGCATCCCCTGTTCTCTGGGGGGAGATGCCTGTAGTCCCCTGACAGTCAGGCTGGATGAAGGAAGGAGGCTGCCCATTCCCGAGGCTTTAAGGATATATTTAACATCTCCCATTAGTGGTTCTGGGTACGTGTGAGGCACAGGGGTCACCCAGCGTGTTGCGGACTCAAGCTGGCACAATTCAGGAGCTGCTGTCACTTCATAGCCAAGGGCCTCACCTCAGGTTGTCAACCTTTATGTCTACAACCCATGTCTAGACCTGTGGTGTAAAGAACCACCATAAATTCAAAGGAACAGGAACAGTGCATCTGATGCCATCCCAAGTTTTCATTTATTTCTAACTTGTCGAGGACTCTCTTAGCAGAAGTCACCACAGAGGCAGCCAAGGGCTTCAAAAAATGAAAAGAATAATAGGGGGCTTGGGGTCACAGGCACAGAGGAATGAGCTGATTCCTCAGGAGACACAAATATGTAGAGATGAATGTCAGGAGATCCTCAGATGTTATTGCATTTTAAGGATATTTTTACCTTTTCCCTGAAAGGCACTAAACTGGTATCCTCTAAACCAGAATGGTCTGACAGTGCTTCATGTTTCTGAGAACATTGTTCAAAGTATGCAGTCCTCCTCTCTGGTTAAGGGATGACCTGGAAGCATAGATCATAGAATATCCTTAGTTGGAAGTGACCCACAAGAATCATCGAGTCCAACTCCTGGTCCTGCAGAGGACGACTCTGAAAATCACACCTGAAAATTTTGACCAAATGCTTCTTGAACTCTGCCACGCTTGGTGCTGTGACCACTGCCCTGGGGAGGCAGTTCCAGTGCCCAACCACCCTCTGGGTGGAGAACCTTTCCCTAATATCCAACCTAAGCCTTCCCTCACACAGCTTCAGGCTGTTATACAACACAGCCTTGACACCCCAACCTGTCAGCACCTATGGCAAGTCCTCCAGCAGGACTTGAGAAGGGCTGATTTGGTATATGACTGTTTGAAAAGAGTAAAAGAAATAAGTTAAATTTACCAAAGTTTCTTAATGCAATGAATCTTATGCAACTACAGTGGTATATGTGTAAATGTGTAAAATGGATCCTTGGATAAAGCTTTGGAATGTGTTGATTGATTTCAAAGGATATTCAGGACATTTGGTGTCTGCAGGTTTGAAACCCACAGCTGGATGAAAGGGATTTTGATTCTCTCCTTCCCCTTCCCCTCTCAACGCAGAGCATAATCTTAACCTTGGTTAGGCATCAGCAAATTCACACCTTGCAAAGAAGTCTACTGAGAACAGAAAAAAACCTGTGACTTCCCTTGCTATTGACATTTAGGTTCTGCTGTCTGACTCCCTGCTACTTTTTCGAAGTGAGAAAATTATCTGTTTTTCACATCAACGTTTTTTTAATGAAAACTCAGAGTGTGACTTTCGGTGGTGCTAAAATCAGTCTGGCAAAGCCCAGGGAAAGCTCTGGAGGGCAGAAGTCCTCCTGCTAACACTGGTGATTGAGGTACCCATGAAGAAGTCTGCCTGTGACTGCTTTCTTTAAAGCCAAAAAAACCTGAGAACTGAAACAAACAAAAAATCCAAAGAAAAATGTCACAGTTGCTGCATTTGGTTGGGTATTTTTGGTCAAATCTTTTCTTGTTAGAACAGCATGACCCCTTTCCTTTCGACGGGGATTCCCAGGCATGGCGGGGAACTGCGCTTGGCTCCAAGGGAATATATGTTTGTTTTTCTGCATCCTTTATTGTTTGTAAAAACTACAGACCCGCCTTTCTCTCAGACACAGCAAATGTCAGTAATCTGTTTTTTATTTAGTGGAGAACCTGAGAGCGGTGGTTGGCAAAGCCGTTCTTTTGCTTCCCATCTGAAATGTCACATGGCAAATTGTAGCGCTCGAGCACAACCTCAGCTTGACAGCTCTGGCAGAAGAAAAAGGGCCAAACAGCATGAGGCTCTGCCACATTCCCTCAGAAGTGTTGTCAAACCCAGCTTGCTCCCTCTTGCATGGGTGAGGCTGAAGGGTTGCTGTGCCTGGGAGTGTCGCTTCTTGGCCGGGGGTGTACATTCATACCAGTTTGTCTGCTGCTCTTGGGCACCACAGAATTAGAGAATATCCTGAGTAGGGAAGCTTTTGTCCATTGTGAGCTGGAGGGGAAATGGAGGCATTAAAAATTGATGGGCAACGCAACTGGGGAACACCTTCAGGTCTCCTGGCAAGCCTGAATCCATCTTCAGTCAAGCCCCTGCCTCACGTCTGTATTTTAAAAAAACAAGTGAAGAGAAATGTTTCCACAATCAGGTCACAGCTTTAAGAGGATCAAGTAGGCTTCATGTTAGCTGTAATTTCTGAATTTGAACGGATTTTCAGAAAAATACTGACAATCTCCTGTGCACGTGAGCATCCTTGAGCACGTTTTCAGCCTAATGCACTGAAAGGCAATGTGGAAGGATTGTAACCTCTACACAGATGCTAATCCCAGCAGGCTGTGTTTGCCTCAGTGTTAGTGGAAAGCCTGGATATATTTTAATGTGTGCTTGTCAAAGTGCTTGTCTTACAGCTGGGACACTTTTCTGGATCTGGCCCATGCAGCCTCCGTGTTTGCAGAAAGGATGGAAATGCAATCCATACACCTGCTTTGTCTAAATTTCTGTAATCCTTTTTTTCCTGTCCCTTCTGTCATTTCCATTTCAGCCAAACTCAGCTTTCTTCAAGCCAGGACACCATTAACAGTGAACTGATGGAAAAAATGACTCTGCTTTTTGCCACCTGCAGACAGCACTTCTCACAGCCACTGTGTTAGAGGAGGAAACAGCAGAAAAGTGATAATTCTGGGTTGGAAAGGTTGCAGGAGGAACCACTCCTCCAGGGTAGGAAGTGAAACATGAATTCTTGAGATGTCACTGTTTATGTTCCAGAACTGATGCGTCTGTCCCATCCTTGTTTAAATTGAGCAAATCCTCCACTGAATTTCTCAGCCACTGGAGCTTGTGTCTCGACCCTCTACACCAGGTACTTCTGCTCCTTTGGTAAAGCAATTACTGCCTCATGTTCCTCTGGGGCTGCAACATCTCAATGAGGTTTCCTGACTCAGACATCACATTCATGGGCATGACAAGCGACCCGGATTTCTCCAGCTTGCAGAAGTCCCAGAAACTGCTGTGTGTTGACTAGTGTATACTTTTTCTTTGTGAGAGAGATAAAAAAGTTTAAAAACATGAAAAAACCACTCCAAAACAACACAACAAAACCACCCGACCCCAAAGTCTTTGCAATCGTTCTGATTCAAATATTATTTTTTTAAATTTAGCTTTTCCTCCAGTAGAGGCTAAAAATGGAGCACTTAGCTCTTCAAGAAGAGTCATTTAATAGCTGGACCAGCACTTGGAATTCACTTGAAGGCACTGACTAATTCAGCACATGAACGAAACTAAAGTTCACTCATATGTGGTAACGCCTTTCTTTTTCCCACACTCATCAAAACTTTGTTTGCCTGCTTCACAGATTCCCCAGGTATTAGTAGCCAGCGAAGGCTTCAGAACAGAAAGAGCTTGGTCCAGAGACTCCAAGGTTGCCCTTGCATGTAAAAGAGATGGGGGAGGCTATGAAGGGAACTCTACCACCACTGCAGCTATCCTGGTTTCTTACAGCTGCCCTCCTACACAGCTGAAGTTCAGTCCTGCTTTCTCAGGCACAGGGCATAGTCCAGGGCTCTCCTCTGGGTTGAGAACATCGTTAAATCCTTGCAGGCACCACAATCTGGAATGGCATTTTAACCACATCAGGGAAGGCAGGATGGGTCTCCCAGGGCAGGGCTTCTTCACATGCGGTCCCCACACTACTGGTGGTCCCCAGCATGGACCGTGCCTGAAGGTGGTCTGCAGGATGATTGCAATTAAGAAAATGAAACCATACACATTGCATTCCCATGCACATGAGCCAGCAGAAAGGAGATGAAGTAACAGTAGCAGATAAAGATTTTGAGTTTGAGGTCCTGGTGATGGTTCCTTCACTGATGTCATCCTCAAATTTTGTGCTTTTTTTTGTGAAAGAAGGTGAATTGATTATTTGGTTTAGGGAGGTTGGTGTGGGGCAGCTGGTTGCCCCACTTCATCTGGCACTGGAAACCAGGGCTGGTCCATGCTGCCACAGCCCTGCTCCTGCCAGAAGTTACCTGCAGCCAACCCCATGTACCTATTCAAAGCACCTTCGTTTTCCTCATTACAAGACATTCTTGCATAATTTTCCTTGTATGATAAGGAACAGTACCTACTTTCTATCTCACGCCCAGGCCTCCAGACTCAGCCAGGCCTAAGGAAAGGACTATTCTGCCTAATCAGCTCCACCTGGGAGTGTAGACACATCCTAAGGACATGATACTATCTGGGTGGGGGGAGAGGGTGTTGCCCCAGGCATGCAGCACTGGGGCTCATAGGCTGGTGTGGAGACAGCAATTGGAAAAGGGTGAGAAACACAGCAGTCAGAAATTTCTCTGTGCCTCGGAGGAATTTCCCCTTTGTTCCTGTGAGAGAAAAAAGCCCCGCAGCACTTCATTTCTTTTGGTTGGGGTGACTTTGCTGTTTACTCTGGGGAGTATTTTTGAATGGTGCTGCTGAGAACTGACTGAGGGAAGGGGGCTTGCCTACCTTCACCTCAACAAAGTGTCTGGATTACCAGCTGAACCACAAGTAAATTGACTTGACACCATTCAAACCAGTGGAGTCCCGAGGCTGTGCATGGGGTAGATCTCTAGTCCAAGCCATTTGTTCTCCTCTGAGATCCATAGGATCCCCCTTGTCTGATCCTGCATTCACTACTGTGTAGATGTTCTCAGAACTGATGAAAGTATTGATGGGGTTTAGCTCACACTACTTTGATGAAACCTAAAACTTTGGTAAAAAAACAAGCACCTTGTGCAGGATTTGGCCTTTCCCAGGAGATTTGGTTGCATTCAGTGATGAATGTGAAAGAAACTCATGGTTCCTGGGATAGCTGAGGCAGGGATAATTGAATCAATTTGCAGCTGGGAGCTTGGTGGCAGTGGGGTAACAGGGCTGTTTTTTTCTTGCAGAAGTGCTTTACGTGATCCAACACAGATCTGCACTGTTCAGGAGGCAATAGCAACTTGTCTTTAAGCTTAAACTGGAAAGAATTCTACTTTCAGTCCTCATGGGCCGTGGTTTAATACTGGTGGTGGCAGCAGAGTGAGCAAAGCCTTCAGATGATTTCCTCTCCATTTCATGGAAGGTGGAGGCAGGCAAAGGTTAAGTGACTTTCCCAAGGTCATGTAGGAAATCAGTAGGGCAGGAACCAGGTCATTAGAGCATCCTTTCTTCAGAATTTAACAAGAAGTGGACCAGACGTGCAGAGAAAGAAAGGGACTTGCCCAAGGTTGTGGGATCATCCCATCTCCTGGCAGCAAGATTATCACTCACTTCCCATATTTTCACTGCAAAAGGTGAATGGGAAGGGGTGTGTGGGGGAAACAAGCCGGTTGCTATTAATTCAGTTGAGCTTGACTGGACATGCACAAGCAATCTAGAGAAGGAAATAGCTCTAGTCCTGTCTGGTTCAGCAGAAACTCCGCCCACTGAAGCTTTCCGGCAGGAAATCAAGTTACAAACATTAAATGATCTGAGCAAATTCTCATACACTGATCCTACCCTGGGGACAGGACACTTTTGCGAGCTGCTTATTGAGGCTGTAGTTTGAGATACCTTAACTCTTTCTGCAGTGGCACTTTGAGGGCATCACAGTTTCTTGTGCTGGCCAGGGAGGAGAGATCACAAGCAAGAAAAAAAAAAAAAAGGGATTTACAACTGTTGGGGGTCATTCTTCATCAATAAAGAAGCCCTGAAAGCTGTCTTTATTTGGAGGGAAAAAAAGGGAGGGCTGGGGAGTCATTCTTTTACTTGTTTTTCCTACTGAAAAATTGAGATCTGTTGACAATATGTTTCCTGGAACACCCTAAAGATGACCAAAAAACATGTGGTTTCTGGCACCAGCCTTTCTGTGCAAGTGAAACCTCTCAATGGAGAAAGGAACCAAATTGTACTTGGACTGTTTCAGACCCTTTGTCTTTCATTAGGAGAAATGCCTGAGAAACAATGAGTTGTCATCGTAAAAATCCACTTACTGCTTCAGCTAAGGGTTAAGATAAGTTGTAATCTGCATTTAAATGATATAATGAACCGTAAGGAAATAAACCTTGGCGCTTCGTAATAGCCCCGAGATTTAACATGAAAAAGCACAGAGAGGAGAGGAGCTTTTCTTTTCGCAGAATAGGAAGCAAAAAGAAGCACAGCTCATATTTTTCTCTTTATCCAATTACCGGTAATGTAGATGAATGTCTGACACTGAGGAAAGAGGGGAGGTGGAAACTGCCTGCAGAGACAGCAAGGCTGTTTTTCACATGCTGGCTTGTTTGGGGGGCTTGCAGCCTCTCGGCGCATTGCTGGAGAGTGGGAGGGTGGGGATGGCCCCTGCAAACAGTGCTTCCCTCCCGAGCCAGCCATGTCTCAGGTTTCCTTTCTTTTTGCTCGAGGAAGCAGAGCATCTCCCGATGAAGGTCACAGCTTTGATCCCCACGGCTCGCTCTCGTGTTTATGGATGGCCATTATTAGTAACACAGGGTAGTGCGTGCACTGCTCCGTGCCTGCCCTTGTCTGACTGCAAGGGAGCAGGGGCAGGATAACAAAAGAAAGTATAAATAGAGCCTTTTTAAAAGCCTGTTAAATGGGAAGAGACTTTTAGGGAGGAGAGAGAAAGAATGAGGCGTGTTACCATAGGAACTGCCAATAGTTTATTTAAGAAGGGCAAAGAAACAAACACCACAAAAAGACGAAGCCAAGAGGACTTGGGGATTACTGAAGGAATATGCCAGGATACAGACAGAAAGGGCCAGGTAAGAGCAGTGAGCTTCTACTAAGCTGTGCTGAAAAAAATTCGTCTCACTTTACCTCTTGCAAAGTGGTCTGGAAAATGTTACTATGAAATGTGTGTTTCCAGTTAGAGAAACTGCATTTCCAGGTTTTTGAGGGAGGTGGAGGCTGGAGAAGGGCATGAGAACAATTGTCACATTGGTGAAATCATCAGGAGCAAAGGAGCATTGACTAATCTGAACCCACTTAGTGCAAACTCATGCTTTTGAGCACCCTGATGTTAGAGGAATAGCAGAGGATATTCTGATGTGTTGATGATGAGCAATATTTTTGATGATGATGATGATGATGTGGTTGTCCCATCCCTGGAAGTGTTCAAGGTCAGGCTGGATGGGTCAGGCTGAGCAATCTGGTCTGGTGGAAGCTGTTCCTGCCCATGACAGGGAGTTGGAACAACATGATCTTTAAGGTCCCTTCCAACGCAAACCATTCTATGAGTCTGTTATTTTCTGTTATTTATTGTTCCTTTTCCTCCACAGGAAAGCTCTCACTGGGTCAGGAGCAAATACTGAAGAGTGAGAATGCTGGAAGCTGTGATGGACAATGATGCTGTCTTCAGTTCTCAAGTGTTTACTCTGGGATTATGTATTTTGTAGGTAAAACAGCTGATTCTAACAATTCACCTTCATTTTTCCCATGCCCAGAAGATGCATCCTGCCTGAAAACCACCTTGTGCAAAATGCTGCTCGTTCATAGAACAGAAAGATGCTTTCTGCCCTGAAGAGAACTCAACACCAGAAAAGAAAGTGCAGATAGAAGAGATGGTGCCATGGTACTTGGGAAAATCACAATGGGACTGTCCCACTCTTGATTTTAAAAGCTCAAAGACCAGAAGCAACTCAAAAGTCCATGCAGTTGGGGTGTATCTTGCTGTTTTGGTTTTAATCTTTTAGTTTCTAAATCAATGTAAGGATTTCCTGGTTCCTGACTTGTAATATTGAAAACTTCAGGTCTGGTACTACTGGAAGGGTTCAAACGGCAGAGAAGCCACGAAGAGAGAGCAAGTGTCACTGTGAAGAGAGCTAAGAATTGCAAAAATTGTTATTTTTTCTAAGAACTGCACTGATAACTTTATCAGGGAGAGTGAAAGAGTTGCAAAAGCCTCCTTCCTCTCTGCAGTGGAGGGAGGACACTGGAACTTCCCATCCTTTTTGACTTCTTTATACCATGTGAAGCAAATTGTGTATTTGCACAATGGAGCAGAAGACATTCTGTTGGGTTTCTATCAAGAGGCCCCTTCCTCTCATTGAAAAGGAGGCAGATTTTTTTTAAAGCTGTGGAGTATGAGCTGAAAGCCGTATTTCTCCTTAATCATAGAATCATTGAATGATTTGAGCTGGTCCTTAAAGACTACCTCGTTCTAACCCTCTGCCAGGGGTAGAGACACCTTCCACTAGACCAGGTTACTTAAAGTTGCATCCAACCTGGCCTTGAACACTTCTAGCTTAAATTCGTTTCCCCAATAATTCTCTGCTTACTGAGTGCATTGCAGCAGCAGCACCACATTACCAAACCCCTGGATGAAGTCTGAGGCACACCTTGAAAGGCTGATGCTTCTCTGAGCCCATTAACACAGACATGTTTGGCAAGGGGATGGAAATGACTTCATCCAAAAAATGCCTTAGGTTACCTAACTCAGGCCAATTTTTGCACAAAGCCAAACCTATGGGTGGCATATTTATTTTTAGGTTTTGAGCTAAATTCTCTTCATTTTCTCCCCCAGAGCAAGAGGCAAATCAGAACCCGACTGCTCCACTTTCTGCATTTCCCTGACCCTATGGAGAGTTATCCCATATGCCCACCCATGCATGAGAAATTCAGGGTGAGCATTTTCGGAAGGTTTCACACAGCCTTTGATGTCTCCCAGCCTGGGAAATTGGTCCTCCTCCTGCTTCCCAGCTTGGAAGGTCTCACTGTGGTATCTGCAAGAGATAACGCTCCCTTTCACAGTCTGCACTCCGGGTCAGTCTGACTGTTTGCTGTGGGACTGCAAAAGGGATATTTCCCTCCAGATATTGCAGAAGGGCCCTCTTGGAGAGGCTGGCCAGCCTACAGAGCTGGGCAGTCCACGCCACTCCTCCCTTCTCACAGAGATTGAGTTATGCCAGGCTTTGACCTAAGTGAAACTGCTGACGGTCACAGGGATTTGACTAATCTCCTTAGGTCGCTGTGAAATTTGTGATTCCTTTTAGGGAATAGAATTTTTTTTATGATTTTCTTTTTTCCCTTTGGGCTAACTTGCAATGTAAAAATAAACTGGAGCCCACGGTGGGAGATTAATTTCCTCCCGAACTCAGGAAGGGCAGTCAGTCAATGCAAGATCCTCCTGGCCCATCCCAGGAGGATGCTGCTCCTGGATTCATTCCTGGAGACAGCTGCTGTCCGACCTTGCCGTAAGACTTCCTTCCCCAGTGCTCTCCTCCTGGCCCTGCTGTAGCCCCGTGGGGTCTGAGTGCAGCCCCTGGGCACAGCCCAAGACATTTCCTTCCCTCCTGGCTCTGCTCTGCTTCAGAACCCTCAACTAGTGATACTTCTGGGGGTGGGGAGCTGAAATTATAAAACCCTAATTTCTAGCCATATTTGTCCCATCTCCCAGTGAAGGGAGAGCCCCTATCTCCACAGGTATCTAACATCCAGGGGCTTATGTGTAATTTTGTCTCCATTTTCAGGGCTCAGAAAGCCTCTTTGCAGCCTCCTCCCAGGGTAATTGAGTCCTTTCTGTTCAGAAACCCCCATTCCTGTGGTTTTCCCATCAGTCCTGCTTCCAGCATGCTACTGCCCTTGCCAGAACATGAGAGGGTTTGCCTCGTGCCCATGATACATCTCCAACTTGATCAGCATTAGCCCACCTTTCCTGGCTCTCCGATCCTTCCTGACCCAAAATACATTTAAGGGCAGTTTCATTATAAATTCCTCAAACAGCCTGAGAAGAGTTGCAGTTTGGCACTGTGCTCTTGTACCCAAAACTCTGCAGAAACCCTAGACCCTTGTGGAGGTTTGTACACGGGCGACAAAGAAACCTCCACAAACCCCTCAATGCATATGGTTGCTTCACAATGCTTGTATTAGTCAAACAATTAAGAACTGGTTGCTCACACAAATGTCAGAGCCTGGCTCATTTTTTTGCTGTGCTCCAGGGGTTCCTCTTTCTGGACATTCCCATGAATTAAACTGAGCGAGCTGGCAGGGAAGAAGCAGTCTCTGAATGTTGGCATGAAAAGCCCCACCACAAATTCAGCTGTCATTGTCCTTCTGCTTTGAAAGTTTTAAGCCCTTTAATTAGGGAGAAATGACAATACCCAGAGTGGAATTCCTTTGCTCTTATTTTGGCATGTAGAGTTGGGATGCCTGGCTTTGGGTGAACTAGTCACCATCAGCTCCCTTCATTGCCAATGCAGAGAAATAGGAAGAACTAGAGTGTGATTCAATCTACAATAGTGTCTGAGAGAGGTCAGATGAATCACAGACTGTAAAAGAAGCTGAATCTGCGTGGCCAGACATAAGATTCTACATTTTAGAGGTCTAAATTTAAGTGGAATGAATTCCGCTCCTGTGACTCAGGTGGTGGATCGTGCTGCAATGACAAACTGACCATCCTGAGTAATGCAGCTCTGATTTCATGACTTACCTTCACCTCTGCCTCATTTCCTTGCCTATGTAAACGTGCACACTGTCCTGTTGATTCCTTTTTTGGCCCTCAGTGGCAGGACTGTGTCAGGTAGCATCTGGCTAGGCATGGAGCATGTGCTTGTCTTCTGGGGGTGAAACTGTGTGGCCTTACCTTGTGCTTCCAGGTGGCTTCATTTTCCCTCCCAAAAGACAAGACATCTTTGAATTAATAAAAGTTGTGAAGCATAAAGTCACAGGTGAAGTCTGAAGAGCTCAAGACTGCAATGCTGAGAGGTCAAGAACAGGCTGAGGGCTCATGGTGGCTGGTGAAGCTGGGGGGAGGGCCTGGGATAAGGGCAAGTTGGGGAATGTGGTAGGGGTGAACATGTGAACATGAGCAATTAAGAAGCACAAGATGACATGAGAAAATGCTGGACTCATGAAAAGTGAGGTTGAAGGGTGGTCTTGGGGCCACCATGTAATCCATCCCAACACGAGGGTGTCACGTCTGGGTTCCTAAAACCAAAAAATGAAAGAGGTGATTTTGCTGGAGACTTTGCTGCTTGCTTCCTGATCCTTGGATCTGTGCTCAGTGGTTCACATGGTTTATTGTGCAACGAGCAGGGTTGCCTCCTCGTGAGCTGCAGCGATGGGGATTTTATTCTCACAGTGCATTACTAGAAATTCTTTTAACATTTTCCCTAGAATTCCCTGGCTAGGTTATCCCTAGAAATCACCAGCTGGGAAGCAGGATTAACAAGCAGTTGTGTCCTCCTTCTCTGAACCTCAAGGGCATGTCATTGACGCCACTCTCCTCCAGGGCCCTGGTTCCCAGTGGGAATCTGTTTCTTGTTCCCTGTGATATGTGGCAATCCTCCGCATTTGAAATAGATGTGCCAGACTGTGACAGGGAAAAGTGCCTTGGGCAGGGCAGATTGGAGAGAGCTGGCAGGGATCAGAGTCACAGGGTGTCTCTTGAGAGGCATTTCTGCCTCTCTTGCTTCTTCTGACAGGGAGAGGAGGACACGGCTCAGGGCTGTGCTTCTCTCTCTGAGCCAAGGACATGGAGAAACTGTGCTTGTGCCTCTGGGGATGTGTTCAGAGCAGGAACATGATGCAGACAAGAGGACATCAGAAACTGTCTAGGCGCTGGTACCAGGTAGCACTGTCCGAGAGGTGAAGGTGGTTTTGCAAGAGGTATTAATGGGTTGAAATTCAGATGCAACCTGCTCAGTGAACAGCTTCTGGCAGGATGGAGGGGACACTTTCCCCTAGCCCAGATTGCTTAAAGCCCTGTCCAACCTGGCCTTGAACACTTCCAGAGGTGGGGCATCCACAACTTCTCTGGGCAACCTGTGCCAGGGCCTCACCACCCCTACTGTAAAGAATTCTTTCCAAATGTCTAAACCTAATCTCTTTCAAATTAAAGCCACTTAAATGGCCACTCTAGTCACTGAGTCCTCTCCTGGCTCATGCCAGTGCTGTCTGCAGGTCCTTGAGACTCACTCACCTGAAACTTCTTTGCCTGTGGTCTGGGTCAGTCCTGCCTAGTCAAGTAAGTCCAGTTGTTTGCCCCAAGTGCTCAGAGACAGGGCCAGTTGGGCTAGGAGGATGTTCCATCATCTCCTGTTTTGAGGTCCCTAAAAAACCCAGAAGGTTTACTTCTTCCACAAAGCCTCAGAGACCTTGAATACTTTAATTCATGTGAGCTATTAGTACAGTGATAATTAAATAATGATGAATGCTCCAGAGGGATGTGCTCAGTAGATACATGACCTTGCTGCTAGAAATTGTCCCTTCCCTGTTGCTCCTAATGCTGGTGTAGCTCCAATTAACCTTTGGACTGCTGAATAGATCCACATAATCCCAAAGAGATTTCCATGCCAGTCTGGTGGAGACTTATGGGAAAGAGCAATGCCTTAAATTGCAAGCTGCTTGGGATGGGAAAAACTCCTTCCCATTTCCTCATTCTTTGTATCTTTGAGTTACAGATTGTTTGGTGTAAACACATGTTGGGTGGTGCATTAGGCTGTGGTGAAGCTGGAATTTTATCCTGAAATGTGTATGTGGTGATAGGATCATTATTCATCTGTACATGCCGTACCTGCTCCTGTGGGCACAACTTGTTTTGTCAGTGGATGCTGAAGGCATGGAGTAGAGAAGAAGTTTGGATCCTGGAGGAATTGGTCAGCCTCCCATGAAGTGGTTTGTGGTACTCCACACCTGAAATGGACTCTGTTTTCAGGGTGCTGAGATGATGAGTGCATGAAGAAGTCAAATCCTTTTACCACAGAAGGACAAAGGTTTTGAGGTTTAGGCTCTGTGTCCAAGTGCTCTGCTGTGGGCTGAGTGACGTGTCTTTAAAAGGCACCAAGATCCTGGTCCAAATATTCTTGTCTCACAGCAGTAAAATTTGAGTTATTCCTGGGATTGCTTTGCTGCCTAAGGGAGAGAATGATCTGACCCACAGATAATCACCTCCACCTGAAAGTGGATATCCATGCAGAGGAGTTGAGCTGGCAAGAGAGCCCCTGTGATGGAGGCAGTGAGTTGCATGTAGGGATTTGGAGCCATTCATCCTGCACTCCCATGTGTTTGTGTCTCCCCTTGGTTCCCACGCCTCTGCACTTCCTTGTTTAGCCCAGGCCCGGAAGCAAAACTGCTGAAATGCAAGGAGGAAAGTTATTCTCATGGTGTTTCCAGTCCAAACAGAACCAGGAGGGAGAGAGGAAATCTCATGAGAAAGCTTGACAGATTTCCAGCCCGGTCTCACTCAGGGCCGTGGAGCTTCTGGTGTTTCATCTGAGCCTCTGGGTCTGGAGCTCTCACCACATTTCCATGTGCCTGGAAGTCCCGCAGCACCAGAGTGGGATGACAGCAGTGCTGGTGTCCAGGGCCTTCCTGCAATCCCATGGATCTCAGCTTTCCTCTGATCTAGCCCAGATTCAGTCAGGAGTGGTGTGTTTGCTGCTTGTTCCCACTATGGATGAGGATGGTGAGGCTGTGGGTGACTTCTGCAAGGGAGAGATTTTTCTGCTGGAGATGAAGCTCCTTCTTTCTTCACACTCAGGCAGGATATCCTGGAGAGAACCAGAGACTTCCGTCTGGAAAGCAAGCCCAATGCTCTGCAATGGCATCAGACTTCTGGGTATCTTCTCTCCTCAGATATCTCCACATTTCCCCATGTGAGATGTGCAGTCCATCAAGGAAAGAGGTGGGATGGCAAGGCTGTCCTGGAGCCTTTTGAATGCAGAGCCCTAGAAATTGGCAGCAATGCAGTCTCCTGACAGTGTGGGAGTGGAGGATATCAAGGAATAAGAAGGATGTTGCATCCAAGCACTGTCAAACATCATGCTAGGATGTGGGAAGAGCAAGAAGCACCTGTTTATTCTTGGATGGTGCCTGCTGATGCCAGGATGCTCAGCTCTGGGCATTGCTTTTACCCAGTGCCACCCTAATCCCTGTTCTTGCTCACATCCTTTGGATGCCTGGTCTTGTTTGCCTTGATTCCCTTCCTAGCAGTGGTCTGGGCTGACTAATTGCAGACTGTGCTAAACCACAAAGTGTTTCCTGTGTATTTGGCTTTAAATTTATCACCCCTTGCTGAACGATGGTGGCAATTAGGAGTTTGCTGCATCCCCAGCTTTTGTTCTGCAGTGCAGCCAGTGCAGCAGCAATTAATCCCCCAGCAAACACAGCAGAGGTGAATTCAGCAGCGCAGGGGACAGAGATAATCTTGGGATAATTTATAATTGTAAAGCCATGCTCAGAGCGGGAGAGACCTCTGGGACTTGCTTTGCTTTTGTTTCAGAGGGAAGGCTGACTGTCTGTCAGGCTGACTGACTGACAGAGAGCTGGCGTTAGCTGGTTTATTTGTCCTGTTCGCATTGGATCACTTCCATCTTCTGGCAAGGAGGGACTGGCTTTGGGATGAATTTTATCTCACATAGGAGAGATGAGCAGTCTGAAGATAGCCTCAGCTGTGCAGGGAGAGAAATGCAAGCTCTGATTCCTCCCTGTCGTATCTGTGAGCAACTTGCCCCCAAATGGTAGAGAACCCCTATCCCCACTAACAGGGATTCATGCTCACTACCTTGAGGATCCCTAAAGATCCCCAGGAGGGATGTTCTGCCATTTCTTTGGTTGTATAAAGACCTCAGGGAGTGGCTTTTAATAGAGGTGCTTCAGTTAAATGTGTTTTAAAGTCCCCTGAGGTCACCTTAGCACAGGTCTCAGTCGCATCATCAGGTACGAACAAGCTCCCACAAAAAACCCGTGGGATGCTGCTGCAGAGAATCAATTCTTCATTGCATTTGGATTTTTCCTTGCTTCTCAGCCCAGCCTTCGTGGGAATGTTTTCCCTCCCAGGAGGACAGGGGGTATGGGCTTGGCTGGGAAGTGCTGAAGAAATCTTGGGTTCTCATTTCTCCAGTGATGTGAACACAAGTTGTTTTAATATGTGAATCCATTTCACAGGTAGTCCTTGGAATGGATAAGCATCACCAGTATTTTTTTAACTCATGGATGGAGACATTTAGTCTCCACAATGTTATGAACCAGAGCCAAAACTCTGTAGACCTGTGATGAAGCTGGTGATGTGTCACTTCAGTGCTTAAAGTATTATTTTAATAATAATGGACTCATGGGTTTGATGGACTAAGATTAGGAATGGCACCTTAACACTCACTGAAGGCACTGGGAATGTTTAGCAGATATGTTTTGGAGAGGCTTTTTTCCCCTTAGTGACCTGTAACAGGGCTGTTTCATGCTGAGGATCAGGGATGATGAGACAGAGCAAGACTGCCTGTACAGTAAAATGGGAGAGTCAACAGCGTAGGATGCACACTTCTGGAAAAAAAACCAAGTGAAGGACGGGTAATTAAATGACTATTTTACAAACACATGATAGGTAACCAAGGAAATGAGTATCAGCCATTAGGGACTGGTCAAGAGGAAACTTTTGGATCAATTAAATTCTCTTTGCAGGAGTTGTTCTGGAAATGAGAGATACAGTAGCTGCCTTGGCTCCATCAGGGGTTTCATCAGTGATCTAAAACAGCTGAAGCACCACTCAGATGCTTGTTATCAGGACTTCTGAGAGGGATAGTGATGGTGAGCATGGGTCTGCAGGGTGGATGGATGAATCCAGGGGAGGATTATTCAATATGCAGGACATGCAAAGTCGGGAAGGACTGAGAAAGGCACTGGAAGTGGAGATTAGGAGGGAGGGTGGCCTCAGTTTGTGGAGTAACGGCGTTTCAGAAGTAGGGTGAGATTCAGTTGGGAGGTGTGTGGGATGGAATAAGGCAGGAATATTCACCTGCAGAAAGACAGAATGGGGAGCAACCGGTTTGGGCAATGGGTTACAGGCAATCTGAGTCAGGAAATCCACCCTCTGGAGAGAGTCAAGAGCATACTGGGAGGTGTAAACAAGCATATCACCTAGTAGTAACCTCAGAATTTACTACTTAGAACTGGGGCAAGGTATTTCTGGATCTAAGTCTAGAACAGGGTGATAGAAAGACCTCAGAAATTTGCCTTAGGAGGAAAGGTTTAAAGAGCTGGGGTTTTTAGTTGAAGAGGAGAAGCAAAATCTCCCTGGGTCATCATGATGGTTTTTGTGATGTAAAAAGACTGCTGTAAACCAAAAAGAAATGTCAATACTGTCTGTTGAATTTCTATTAAAAATGTATTCTGAATTCTCCTGAGTTTAAATATAGCTCAGCTAATAGCAAAGGACATTCTTCTGGGAACTGGGATCACATACACTTAATTAATGATAATGAACACTGTGCAAAGATTTTGACTGCAAGGTATTCCAGCAATACTTAATTCAGTCTGGACATCTGTAATTTGATAAAGTGGTTGCCAAACAGGGGTGGAGGGAAGGAGGTATAATTATATAGACTACAATAACTTCTCTTCCTGACTGTGTTCAATATGATATTCACTGTCAGCTGAAACCTCTTGGAAACTTTGCTCTATTCTTTTATTAAATCTGTCTCTTTAGTGGCTATTAAACAAGAACTATATAATTCATTTTGAAATAGCATGTTCAGTAAACGAACTTTTATTTTTCTAAAGGTCTGAAATTCAGTCTGTTATGAATTCATTTGCAGTTCTGACTGGCTTGAGCAATATGAGGCAATGTTTTGATAGGGAGGTTGTTTTTCTGCCTGTCTGTACCCCTTCAGATGGTAATAGATAAACCAGGGCGTGGAGTGTCTGTCCCCATCAAACAAATGAAATGATGAGGACAGGGAGCAGCTGTGGTGAGTACTTTGAATTGTGTGTAGTGCTTCTCTGTAGATACCTATCATAGAATCCCAGAATGGTATGGGTCAGAAGGTTCCTTAAAAATCATCTCATTCCAACCCCCTCCCATAGGCAGGGACACCTTCCACTAAACCAGGTTGCTCAAAGCCCTGTCCAACCTGGCCTTGAATACTTGCAGGGATGGGGCAGCCACAGCTACTCTGAGCAACCTATTCCAGGGCCTCACCACCCTCACAGTCAAGAATTTCTTCCTCATATCTAATCTAAACCTACCTTCCTTCAGGTTAAAGCCATTAAGCCATTATGAGTGCAAGGTCTTCACCAAGGATGCAACCAAAGCCACTGGGGTGTGAGATAAAGAAACATCCTTGACTGCTGTAAGGCTGTTGTCCCTAATGAAATGAAAAGGAATGTGAAATGTACTGAACTATGGAGCTGCTGCCCAGGTGGTGTCAGCAGAGGAGACCCCCATGGTGCCCAGTCTCAAGAGCTCTTTGCCCTTCTAGGATGTGTTTGTAGGGGTGTCTAACCTTCTGATCAAGTAAGAGCATCTTCAGGTTGTTGCCCAAACTATTGATAGCCTCCCTGGACAAGTGGCATGTTGGGGCTGGGGGTGGTGGGAAAGGCATCAGATTCATAAAATCATAGAATCATAGAATGGTTTGGGTTGGAAGGGACTGTTAAAGATCATGTTGTTCAAACTCCCATGCTATGGGAAGGGACACCTTCCACTAGATTCCTGGGATGCTTGGACTCCTCTGCTGCCAGCCTATCAGGGAGAACCCAGGGGAATGGCACAAGATGGTATCCCTTGGGTAGGTAAACAGGATGCAAGAGATGAATGGTGTTTAGAAATCATAAGAAATTATTTTAATATAACCGAGTGTCAGCTTTCTGCACACTGAGCTGTTGGAACACATATATGAGTCTGTTCTCAATTGCCACAGCCAGATGCAGGCTGTGATGTGCTTAACACTAGATGTATGCACAAAAATTACCTATTTCCCAGGTGCTTTTCCCCTCCTTTGCCGGACTTCACTTGCTGAGCTGCTCTGAGATAAAACAGCAAAGGGAGAACACTCCAGGCCCTCCTGCATCCCACATGGCCAGGCAAAACAGTGCTGCTGTGCTCTGGCTTTTGTTTGCCAGTGGCAGTGGAGAGGAGTTGACAGAGCCTTGGCCACATCTGCCTCCTCCTCCTCCCATTCTTCATCTCCAGGAGCTGGGACTTCCTGTGGTTTGGCAGGAGTTCTGTAAACATGTTCCCCAACGTGCCTCCCCCCGCCTGCCACCTCCTCATGCTCTTGCAAGAGAGGAAACACCGCAGCCGGGAATGTGGAAGGGGATTTCCATGGCTTTGATGAGGTTGGCCTCCTTCTCCAATCCATGGGATTCCTCCTGCCGGCCCTGGTCAGGCCTCAGGGAGATCCTACCCCACTTGGTGTAGGGCTGGGACAGTGCCCAAATGGCACCAGAGGTGGTTCCCAGCGTGGAGCAGCTCAGCTGGCTCCATCCCAGCTTTCCAGCCTCGTGGCCACACTCTCAGGGTTTTGGTTCCCCTCCTTTAGCAAGGGAATGGGAGTGCAAAGCAGTGCTTGGAGGAGAGGGCGTGTGAAGGAGACCTTGAGCCGAGGGAACGGGTGGGGGGTGCAGAGCACCCTGGCTGCCTTAAGACATGGTCCCTGTACCTCTGTGCCATCTCTGGCTCCACTCTCCTCTGGGGACCCATTTCCTGGCCATGGACGTGTGTGTGGCACAGAACATCTAAATTCCACACAGCTGTACTCTCTTCTTGCTAAATTAGAGGTGCATCCCAGTGGGGACTTGTCTCCAAATCCTTCAGCCCCGCCAAGGCTGCCCAGACATGGGCAGTGCTGGCTGGCACGGGTCTGGGACTGCACAGAGTTAAACATCTGCATCTTGGACCATCTTGTGGGTTCTGGCTCTGCTAGGTTATAGCCAAAGACCCACCCCTGTTCTGCTGCAAGGCCGGGGGGGTGTGGATACTGCTGCTACCCACCTCTTCCAGTCTGAGTTATCAGGTCCAGGTTGTGGGCATTTCTCCTGGCACTCCAGGTGCCTCACCGGTGTGATATCCTGAGATCGCCCCAGATTGAATCACCAGTCCAGGGGTGAGGGGAGGAATGGGCTGTTACTTTCCCATGTGGGGACCAGGAGAAGGGGACAGGCAGTAAATGCAGTGCATGGGTGACATCTAATGTCTTACTGGGGTAACACAGGCTGGGTTTTCCAAATAATCTTATTAGTTGTAGGGGTTTTGGAGTGAACAGGATGATCAGGCCCATCTGGCTCTAAAGGGGAACCTTCTTTCCCAGGGGTTTGTAAGTTTGAGCCCTCCCATCTTCAAAACATTTTGGGAAGGTCAAAAGGGATTTCAAAGGCTTTATACTTAAAATGTTAATCTATAAATGACTTTGTACTTGAGAAGCTGAGGTTATACTTTGAAATAGAACATTTTTAAAGTCTTGTAAGGGAAGTTTCAAGGTTGAAGATATTTCACTTGATTAGATCCACTTTTCAGACCCTAAGAGTTGACTTTTTTTCCTTGCTTTGTGAGAGTATGTACATGGATGCCTATATACATATATAAATATTTAACTTGAGAAACTTTTGCCAGAGAGGAAAGAACTGTGAAACAGGATCCTTCACACTGTCTCTTCCTGTGGGAATAGCTCTTTGTCTTTACTGCTACCACCTTGGAATATTCCCAGGCCAAGGATTATTCCCATCTCCCTGCTTCGTTAGGTCTTCACAGATAGACAGCAATCAGCAAGTCTATTTCCCTTCAACTGTCTAATTGGGAAGTGCAGTTAAATTTGAGCTCAGGTTCCCAGCCTGTACTTGGCCTAAACATGGCTGTTCCTCTTTTAAACCTGAAGAAAGCCTTTTGTCAGTCTGCAGGCTCCAGTGGTGTCGTGGCCACGAGGGATGCCCACCTCTGCAGCATCCTTTGGGAAAGGCCCTGCAAAGGATTGATCTCTGCAGATTGCAAACAACAGCATGTTCTGGACCCCACTGTAATTTCATAGAATCATAGAATAGTTTGGGTTGGAAGGGACCTTAAAGATCCTTTATTTACAACCCCCCTGCCACAGGATCAACAATTTCTAGTTGATACTGACCCAGGAGCCTCTCCTGATGTGAAAGCTGAGGATGACAGAGAAGCTGTTGCTCTCCCAAGCAGAAAAATGTTTATTTGGGCACATCATAGCTTGGATCCTCTATTTTGTAAAACCTCTGTATTCATGAAAGGCCTGTCTGCACCAGAAGTTCCTGTTCCACAGATGAATTTGGTAGTGTCCCTATCTCTGATTCTTACATAAACCATTCAGTTTTTGGCCAGAAGGTACAGGGAATGCCTTGACCCTTGCTCCTTAGGCTACGTTCTTCCTTCTCTTTCCCTCCTTTGAAAATCAAGTGCTTTTCTCCAATCCTTCCTGCACCAGCCTGGCCCCATTCCCAGTTTCCTTCTCCAAGGGCACGGCTCCAGGTGCTGCACCAGAGCCACCACTATGCTGATGTGACCACACCGGATTTGCAGGGCAAACCAAAGGTGAATGGGGATGCACAGCTCAACCCAGGCACTTTATCAGCCTGGAATAATGGGAACAACTTTTCTTTCCCTTTTCCTCAGCATGCCACGTTCTGTGGGAGGCTGGAGCCTTCGCTTTCCCGCAGGCTGTTGGAGAGCTAAATTAATTTATTAATGTTTATATTTTCAGAACCTGCTGCAGTGCCTTGAGGAGTCACTTACAGCCCCATCAGTGGCTCATTGATGCCGTGGCTCATCGAGTCCAGGAAAACAAGCACCATTAGGACCAAAGCAAACCCCGACTGCTCCTCTCCTGCATAATGATAGTGATTAGTGCGGGCTGGCACTTTGCAAGCATTAGTTAATTACTCCTCAGAGCTCCCTCTGGGAGGAGAGTTGCTATTTTCAGTGTGTTTTACATCGAGAGAAACTGAGGCAGCAGGCTGAAGGTTGTTGAAGGAGGGAGGGAGAAGGGGACAGAGGCCAGCACTCAGACTGCAGCCCTGAACATGCTCGAAGCTGCTCCCTTTGCCCCTCAGTCTGCTGGGACATGTTCGGCTTGCACAATCCAATCACATCATTCCTAATGCCAGCAGGTTTGTTTGGATTGGAAAAAGCATTTTTTAATTTCGAAATGGGGCATTTGCCTTAACCCACCAAATAAAACTTTTTTTTTTTTGCCTCCAAACTGGCCATTTTTGGAAAATGAAAATCAAGGGTATTTTTGGCTTTCCCATTGCTGCTCTCTTATTCCGCCTTTTCAAGGCAGAACTGAATAAATTGAGAGAAGGACACAACTAAAAATGCCCAAATGCACATACACAAAAAGCGATCTATAAATGTTTCATGTGCAGAAGGTCATTGGGATGCAAACCCCTGTTCTCCCAAAGCACACAGACTGAAATCAGCTATAAAGTTGCTTAATTCTTCCCTGCTGGATTTTACAGCTCCAGTATTTTGAAAGACAAGTATGTTCTTTTTTTTTCCAAGCCAATCATTTATTGCTTCTCATCTGGGTTGATTCATTCAGTTTTTACTGCCCCATAAAGTCCCTTAGATGCTGGAGAGGAAAGATGTCTGGTAAATTTGTCTAGGTAAGTGCAGGAAATAGAAATATTCCTGCTTTGTAAAGATGCCAAGCACAATGCTGTTGTGTAATTTTATTGTTAGTTTTGCAATATATGAGTTTTTTTTCTGATACATCCAACTCCTAGGACCCTCTAAACCATTATATTCTGAGGTTTCATGATCAAAAGTCAATTCTAGCTGACAAATACAAGCTGGAAATACAGCAGAAAGACAAGGGTAAAACACCAAGGTTGCTGCTGCTGCTGTTTTTGTTATTATTATTCATAAATGTCAATTTCCCTTGTGGTTTTCAAGCGGGACATGTGGGTTTTAAGGCCCTGACTCAGGATTTTTCAGTGTCTGGGGCTGACTGGAATGCCAGTCACCACAGTGGGAGCAGTCAGCACAAAGAAGAACAGGTTTTAGCTTCCATCAGTTCATTTCTTTCTTGGCCCATAAGTTGATAAATATGACATTGCTGATCATTAATAAAACATGTGAATCCTAGGGTTCATATAAATCTGAACATTTTCAACTGACATGGGTTTGTTTATGAACAGGCAGCCTTAAACAGGGCTGTTACTTATTTCTAAAAGTATGAAAGATTTTCTGTAAAATTAGTTTTTCAGTTAATTAACAGCCTATGGCATTTTGCTGAAATTCTTTTATGTGCTATGCCCCCATCAGGCAAATATACTTGAGATTCAGTGTAATATCTGTTTGTCTGCTCTCTCCTTTCTGTGGTCTTCATGTCTCTGGTGCACAAATGTCTGCCAAAATCCTGGAATCAAACATCTGCCTTCCTGAGAAAAAACAAGGCTGAGCAGGGAGATGGTTGTTTCATTTTCCTAATAAATGACCCATCTCTTTTCAGACCTGAACACCTTCTTGCCCCAAAATCATGACCTTAGTCCTGAATCCTCTGAGTTTACATCATGAGGGGTTTGGAGGGTCTTGTTTGTGCTGGTAAAACCCAGGGAATACAGGGAAGATGCAGAGCCATCCCACTGGACACCAGGCACTCCCCCAGCTCCTCAAGAGATGGTGCTTCTCCAGCCTCGAAAACATCCTGTTTTGCTCCTTCCCTCACCCATTCAAGCTCCTTGCTGGAGTTGGGGTAATTTTCCCAGTTTATCCCAAGAACTTTGGTATCTGCCTGTCCAGGGCTTGGCTTGGAAGAGGCCACAGCTCATGGCTGTGAGGTGACAGCTCCTGTCTGCCTTCATCCTCAGTCAGCACCACCACTGTACCTCTCTGGAGTGCCAGCAGTCCTCCCTGGACACTCCTCCCTCTGTGCCTTCCCAGATTTCCAAGGCCTTTGCTCCTTGCTGATGCCACCTTTTCTAAGCATGGTGCTGATGGGGACAGTCACTGTTCATCTGCTGAGCAGGTGAGTTCAGACCAGGAGGGTTGCAGGGAGCTGCTGCTGGGATGCTCTGCAGTGGATGAACACTGGGAAGACCTGTTGTCTGAATCTTTTCCTTTTCCCAGGGCTGATCTGCAGGGCGGATGGGGAAAAAATACAACTTTTCTGCCTTAAATGGTTTCTTTCCTTTGCATGCTCAGAGGCTGCAAATTTCCAAGCTGTTGTTGCCTGTGCAGATAAGTGTATTTACATGGGCAGTTAGTGGTAGGACAGGGGGAAATGGTTTTAAACTGAAAGAGGAGAGATTTAGATTAGACGTTAGGATGAAATTCTTTCTTGTGAGGGTCATGAGGCCCTGGCACAGGTTGCCCAGAGAAGCTGGGGATGTCCCATCCCTGGAAGCATCAAGATCAGGATGGATGAGGCTTGGAGCAACCTGGAATAGTGGAAGGTGTCCCAGTCCCTGTCAGGGGGATGGAACTAGATGATCTTTAGAGGTCCCTTCCCACCCAAACCATTCTGTGATTCTATGACTTTCAAGAAATAATTCAGCCATTTGAGTGCTGTTGTTCAGACCTTCTGCACTGGGATGTCTTTACCCCTGCCCTCTCCACCAGAAAGCCCCCAGACTAGACTGGAGTTCCCAAGGACAAATGATGGTGCAAGAAAATTCATTTCTCTCAGAAAATCTCCCTTAGAAACTGTTTTAATCTTGCAGAAGATACTTGCAGCTCCATAAGGGAGAAGATCTGGGACTAAACTCCTCACTGAGAAGAGGGTTTGGTTTGGCCTCTCAGCCAAGGGATGGCAGCTGGTTCTGACCCCTCTCCAATGCACAAAGGTCTCATTAAAGGACCTGTGCTGGAGGGAGGAATGAATTGGCATAATGCAGTTATCAGCTTATCATGTTCTTTTAAATTCATTTCCTTCCAGCCCATAAGCAGAGAGGCTAAAACACTATTTGAAAAAGTTATTTTGCAAAGTTATTCTGAAGTTCAGTATTGTTTATTTTTCTCCAGAGACAGCAGCTTGGTCTAGTGGAAGGTGTCCCTGCCCATGATAGGGGGATTGGAATGAGATGACCTTTAAGGTCCCTTCCAACACAAACCTCTCTGATTCTGTAAATAATAACTACAGTAATGGCTTTTCTTACTGCAAAAGAAGCCTGTCTCTCTCTCTATTCAGATGGAATGGCTTTTATTGCTTTTATTTATCTTTTACACATACATTTGGGTGTAGAGATAATCCTCAGACACAATCTGTCCAATTCTTCCTTGAATATTTCCTAATTTTTATCAATAGGTTTCTCACGAGCTGCTGAATGTAAATCAGAATTTCCTGGCTCTTTTTTTTTTTGTTATCTCCAAGAAATAAGAACTGGTTCCTTGATATGGAAATCCAGGTATCTTTTTAGAGATAAGGACAACTCTCAAATAAACAATTTCCTTATTTATTTTAGGTGGAAAATAAGACTAACAGAAGACAAAAAAAAGAAAAATCTGACTGTGTAGGACAGGACAGACAGGGTTTAGGCTATAAAACGAGTATGCCAGTACTTAATTTTAAATCTTATTTATGGATTGCCCTTGTGAATCTGCAAGGTGGTTTTTTGTCTCCATGGCCCTATTTCAGAGGTGCAGAGAGGGTTTTCAGGTTATTGCTTGAGAGCTGTGCATCAGGCAAGTCAAGACTGTGTTCACATGTAGGTGAAACCACAGCCTGGGGTTGGTCCTGGAGCAGGTTTGGGGATTCAGCAATTCCAGCTGATGTGTTTTGAAGAGGGACAGACTTTCGCAGGCAGGCCCTGGCTCCGTGCCCAGGATTGGGCTGGGTGGACGTCAGCAGTTTTGGTTCAGGGAGGAAGGTCGTGTGAAACTGCTCTGCCCACCCTCGCTGCCGTCTGAGGCCGAACCCAAGGACCTAAAGCCAAGGGCAGAGCCTCACCCGCGCCGTGCCCGGGATTCACATCCTCCCCTGGGAGCCTGCTCCGTGCAGGGAGAGCAGCTGGTGCCTGGGGGGTGTGAGCTCTTACCCCACAGAGCACGGGCAGACCTGTTTTAGGGGACATCCTTTGCTGGGCACTTCTTAGGGTGGTTCTGCACAGCTTTTACCTTCCCCAAGAGGACCTTTCCCCCTCCAGTTTCACAGCACTGAGTGGGTGGGTGAGTGCCTGCTGGTTTGATTTCCATTTTCACCTGTTTTCCACCAGGTTTCACTGCTGACCCAGCAGGCATGGGCCCCTTTTGCTCTTTTGCCAGATGTTGGTGGTAGTAGCTCAGAGGATTTAAGGGATGGAGAAAGGAACAGCAGCTGTAGGGTGGATTTGAGGAGTAGCATATAGAGGATGTTTGCTGAAGTTTTTCTGTGTTTGTGAGACTTGTTGGATGTCTTCAAGAGAAGAAATGTGGGAAGTGTGTAGCCATCCATCATCCCTGGGTCAGTTCCGGTTACCCAGCAGTGCATGGCCCTGCCTTTTTCTGAGATGAAGGTGGGAAGCTGAAAAAATACTGTCTCCTTCCCCCATTATAGCTATTTTTCTGTTTTATTAACTTACTGCCCCCAGATTATTGCCCAGTAGGAGGGGGAGTGTTCCCTTTTTCCTCCTTTAATTACCCAAATTAAATTTATTTGCCAAATAAGCCTTTGCAATGAAAGCAGAAGCTACATTTGATATAGATTTCCAGACCCAAAAGCTGATCTATGAGCCAATAAAAAAAATTTAAATGTTTAGTCAATGTGATTATTGTTTTGGTCGTGTAAGGGAAGTTATTTGGCATCTCTTGTTTGGAGATAGAGTGGGAGACACCCAGATTGACCCCTCAAAGTGTGAGGTTGATCTAGCTCCATAATTCAGGCATCTCCATCCTTTCCCAGGCTGTTTTCCTGCTCTTGCAGTCAACAGAGCTTGGGCAAATCTCAGCATCAGGCTGGCAGGATGGAGATATCAAACTTTGGGAGCTGAGCCTCAGGTCTTGGAGACCTGGGCTGTCTTTCCAGTGAGGAGTCAGCTCGGAGGGGGCTGGTGGGTGATCCCACCCCACTGCTTGGCATCAGTGAGCCACTCACAATCAGGAATTTCCCTTCTCCCTCTTATGTCTGGTCCCCACCTCCTCCATAACAAAAATTTCCATGTTTCAGCAGTTGTGTGGATGAGTGCTAGAGTTGTGGGGTTGTCTCTGAAGACTGCACTTTTATAGATGCCTTTTTTGGTTTTTTTGGCTCACATCTCTGGGCTCTGTCCCCTC
Source organism: Vireo altiloquus (assembly GCA_013396875.1). Classification (NCBI taxonomy): domain Eukaryota; kingdom Metazoa; phylum Chordata; class Aves; order Passeriformes; family Vireonidae; genus Vireo; species Vireo altiloquus. Next base: position 278,880 of record VZRF01007613.1, read on the forward strand.
CTCGAGCTTTTTGATGAAAGATTCTTAAGTGCTTTTCTTCTTTTCATTGGAAGTAGTTTATACCACGAGTGTCTGGGCCATGAGAGATGCACAGGCTGGCAGAAAAGCTTCTGGTCACAAACCCCTGAGCTCCAGCTCCTGCTGCTCTGAGCTCCCAGCAATCCCTTTCCTTGCTGCTGTTTCCCTCTGTATATGACAGAGATTCTTTTTTTCTTCCTGGTAATTTTTTACCTGTCATTAAAGTGGATTTTGGCATCACTCCAGCCATGGAACTGATAATTTTTCACTTATAAGACAAAACTATTTCCATAGGGAGGGGTTAATTCATGTGCCAGTACATTGGAAAAACGTCTTCCTGCCAGGAACTGTTTTTTCCCAGGACAGAGAAATTCAGCAATACCAGACCTTTGATTTCAAGTTGGTTTTTGTTTTTTTTTTCATGTCCATCATCCAGCATTCCCTCCAGTTCACCTTAACCTCCAGTGTAACCTGGCAATGACCTGGTTTTCATCTCATTGATGCCCATTTGATGCTGACTGTGCAAATCACATGTTCTTCTTTTCTGAGATAAAAGAGAAATATGGTTTTTATGTTCTGACTTCTCCCCCACTGTGCTGGGAGGCCATGCTGGGTATCCTGAACTGCTCTGTGAAGCAAGGAAGTAAGAGCAATTGCTTCAGCCATGTGCTGGAGACCTGCTCACCCTTCTGAATCCCAGAGGTAGTTCCCAAACCCTTCCCCTCGAGGGTCCTGACTCTCCATAACTTGCTCTGCAGTTATTTCTGTCATATCAGAGCTCTGAATGCTGCCCAGGATCAGAAGAATGGTGGTTTAGTCCTATTTTTTGCTGGTGAAAATATAATAGAATGTTGGGGCACCCCCTGGGG
>VZRF01007614.1:710-12675 GCA_013396875.1 Vireo altiloquus
AAACACCTTTGGGAATACAACAAAAACCTTTGGGAATGTGACAAACACCTCTGGGAATACCACAAACACCTCTGGGAATGCCACAAAAACCTTTGGGAATACAAGGAACACCTTTGGGAATACAAGGAATACCTTTGGGAATACCACAAAAACTATTGGGAATACAAGGAACACCTTTGGGAATATGACAAAAACCTTTGGGAATACCACAAACACCTTTGGGAATACAACAAACACCTCTGGGAATACGACAAAAACCTTTGGGAATGCCATAAAATCCTTGAGGAATGCCAGAAACACCTCTGGGAATAGCACAAATCACGTGGCTCAAGAAAGGATGAGCGCCCAAAACCCAGGGCAAGGCTTCACTCTGCACATGGAATTCCACCGGAATTCCAGGGGCTTTGCACGTTGGAATTTGTGTTGTGGAAGGAAAGGAAATCACCCCTGGGATAAAACCAGGATTTGGGGAGCTCGGAAGGAACTGTGGAACCTGCTGGGGTAGGAATACCCAAGGCAGGCATCCCCGAAGGGCAGGAATTGTTGTGTTGTTGATTAAAAGAGACTTTTTGGACCCAAATTTAATCAGGGTGCCAAAGGATTCCCAACAGAGGCCCTGGAGGAGCAGACCTGGGAGAATCCTCAGCCAGTCCGGTGTGAAAAAAAGGAGGTTTAAAAATCAAACTCTGCCTTAAAACCCAGAGTTGAGGAGAGGAGGCGTTAAGCCAGGCTTAAAGACGGCAAAACCCAGGTTTAACAAACACACACAGAAAAAAGGACCAATTAGAAGCAAAATGAGGGGGAAAAGCAGGGATTTCCAAGGAAGTTTTCGACCCCAAGGAGCGGCTGTGACCAAGGAATTCCCAAAAAGCAGGAGAACGCTCCCATCCCGTCCTGAGGCTGCAGCTGGGGGAGAATCCTGCCTAAACCAAAGCACAAAACACAGCCTGGAGAGCAGAACTGAGACTTTACAAGGCTGAAGTGCAAAAATAAACCTAATTGTCAGTCTGGAAACACAATAAAGCAAGCAATAAATCAGGGAATTCAGGCTGGGAAGGACACAGGGATCAGTTCCTGGGCAGAAATCAGGGAATTCAGGCTGGGAAGGACACAGGGATCAGTTCCTAAATCAGGGAATTCAGGCTGGGAAGGACACAGGGATCAGCTCCTGGGTAGAAATCAGGGAATTCAGGCTGGGAAGGACACAGGGATCAGCTCCTGGTCATAAAATCAGGGAATTCAGGCTGGGAAGGACACAGGGATCAGCTCCTGGTCATAAAATCAGGGAATTCAGGCTGGAATCGTTCTCTGCTCTCCCCATTCCTCCCCTCCCCGGCACAAAGCCTCACAACCATCCCCAGAGCCAGCAGTCTCCGCATTAATCCCTATTTTTTTTTTAGGATAAATAATATTTATATTATTAAATATAAACGATATTAGCGTCGCAGCTGAGGAACACACGAGAATCCCTCCAAAGCAGGAAAGAGCCGGGAGCAGGAAGGCTCCTGGAAATTGCCAAAAAAAAAAATAAAATCCACATTTTAACAACTAAAACCCCTGGAAAGAGGTGGGAAGGGATTCGGCTGCAGAGCAGGGAGTGATTCCCGTTTGCCTGCTGGCCCCAGGTCACAGCAGCCGAAGCTGGAGACCTCAAAAAATTCCAAAGAATGTTAAATTTCTGTCCTAAAGATCCCCAAAAACGCTGGAAATAGCAAGTACCTCACATCAGATTGGCTCTTTAAAAACCCTCAGACTGGTTTGGAGGTTTTCCCCCTCATTTTGGGCCTAATTCATCCTCTGTGTGTTTGTTAAACCTGGGTTTTGCTGTCTTTAAGCCCGACTTAACGTCTCCTTTCCTCAGCTTTGGGTTTTAAGGCAGAGTTTGATTTTTAAACCTCCTTTTTTTCACACCGGACTGGCTGAGGATTCTCCCTGCTCTGCTCCTCCAGGGCCTCTGCTGGGAATCCTTTGGCACCCTGATTAAATTTGGGTCCCGAAAAGCTCTTTTAATCGATAGCACAACAATTCCTGAGCGCGAGGATTTAGAGAACTAAAGGTTTTCGGTGCTCGCCAGCTCTCCTCTGACCTTTCCTGATCCAACAAACGTTGTGTTTGCCAGGAGATCGATTCCATTTCTCGTCAGCAGAGCAGCTCCTGAATGGCAAAGCCAGATTTTCACCCTCTTTTTATTCATTCTGCACAAGCAGGAGCAGCTCCAGCACCTCACCAGGGAGGGAGAGGACGCTTCCAAAGAAATGCCCTTTGCTGGATTGTGGGATTATGTAACAAGAGGCTGAGGAGCAGCCCTTTGGCCACAAAAATAACACAAAAATAACTCCTCCCTGGGCCTAAAGCAGAGTCTGAGCCGCCTGGCGCGTGTAAAACCCCGGCCCTGCTGCAGGAGGGGGGCTCAGAGACGCTGCAATTATTCCGAGGTCAGGCTCTCCAGAGCGGGAGAGGATTCCTGCCTGCTCCGTGCTGCATCCCACCACATCCAGGTAGCAGGAGAATGCTGAATTCCAGTCACAGGGAAGAGGAGAGCAGGAAGGAAATGGAGTGAAAAGCTGCAGAGACCTCGCGCTTCATGGAGAGGATTTCCCCTGCTCCAAACCCCATCTTTAGCAGGGTTCTCCCCAAGCAGTTCCCATTTCTCCCAAATGCCCATCCCTTGAGGGCCTTTCCCTCCCCGGGCAGGGTTTGATCTCCATGGCCCCAGCAGCTCAGCACATCCAGGCAGCAGGAGAATGCTGAATTCCAGTCACAGGGAAGAGGAGAGCAGGAAGGAAATGGAGTGAAAAGCTGCAGAGACCTCGCGCTTCATGGAGAGGATTTCCCCTGCTCCAAACCCCATCTTTAGCACAGCTTTTACCCCTGCAGTTCGGCTCTTCCCATTTCATCCCTGGGATGAGGGCTCCAAACTCCCATCTTTAGCAGGGTTTTACTCCGAGCAGTTCCCATTTCTCCCAAATGCCCATCCCTTGAAGGCCTTTCCCTCCCCGGGCAGGGTTTGATCTCCATGGCCCCAGCAGCTCAGCACATCCAGGCAGCAGGAGAATGCTGAATTCCAGTCACAGGGAAGAGGAGAGCAGGAAGGAAATGGAGTGAAAAGCTGCAGAGACCTCGCGCTTCATGGAGAGGATTTCCCCTGCTCCAAACCCCATCTTTAGTGGGGTTCTCCTCCGAGCAGTTCCCATTTCTCCCAAATGCCCATCCCTTGAGGGCCGTGCTCCCGGAATCCAGGGCTCCAGCAGAGACCAGCCTCTCCCTCCCCGGGCAGGGTTTGATCTCCGTGGCCTAGTGACACCGCAGGGATTACGGGGCCAGAAATAACCCGCGCAGGGCGGCTCCTCCCCGCAGCCATCAAACACCCATTTCTGAGCTCAAATTCAACTTCGGCACCGGCTTAGCATCCTAATCCCTGCAGAGATCACCTCGCAGCCCCCCACCCCTTCTGCCCCACACCTCACACAACTGCTCTGCTCAAGGGTGAGAAAAAAAAAAACAATCCCAAAATGCCAGTTTGTGGTTATTTTTTGAGCTTTGGGGGGGTTTTATTGCAGCTCCTTGCTCCCAGCGCTTTTTCCCGGCAAAAGAAAAATCCAATTAAAGACCAAGCAGATCTGGACTCTCCGAGCAGGCAGCAGCAAAGGGAAATAAAGCAGCGAGAGGAGCGTCCTCGGCTCAGTATAAATTGAAAAAATGAGCATTGCCACCACGCTAACGACGCGAATTGTGTTTAATTGCGCTGCAGGGATTTCGTCATGCTTGAGAGGGACAGAAATGGTGACCCAAACACAAGCTGGTTTGAGCCATGTCCCCTAAGCCAAGTCTGCTTGTATTTTACATCCAGTGTTTTGTTTTATATCCAGTGCTGTATTTGATACTCAGTGCTCAAAAGCTGGGTGGCAACGGGAAGGAGTCCCTCGGGGTGCTCTCCACGAGGCCACATTCAACCGTGCAGCAATTTTACAGCACAGCAGCTTTAAGAGATTCTTTTTTAAAATAAAAACCTTCCTAGGGCCCAGCAAAAGCACTGGGAGAACTGATCCCACGGATAAACTGATCCAGCTGTGACAGCGGTGGTCAGGCAGGCGTGTCAGAGCAGGGATTTTCTCCCAGCCCTCAGGAATTCGCAGGAATCTGAGGCTTCTCCTCAGCCTCAGGTGGTTCGCCCACTGCCAAATCCAGGTTTGCAGAAAGCACCCAAAAAAATCTCCATTTAGCAGCACCCTGCCTCCGAGAGGCAACAGCTGCGTGCCGTGCCTGGAAAATCCCTTGGGAAGGATAAATCCCTTCTGTCAGGCTGAGGCTGCCGAGCAGGAGAGCACCAGGGCAGTGCCCCCTCCTGTCCTCGGGGCTCCCTTCTCCCCTCACTTCCCTTCCTGCAAGCCAAACCCTTCGAGAGGTTTTTTTTAAGGTTTTTTTTCTTTTCTTTTCTCCTTTGCTCCATATGGCTCAAGATTGGGGTCACCAAATCCATGCTGCTATAAATAAACAGGAGCTCTGGGAGCCCGAGACCCCGGAGGCACAGCTCAGAGCCCGAGGTGAGAACAGAAGCTGCTCAGATGAAAACTCCTTTGTCAGATACGAAGGTGACAGATCGAGGGCGAAAGGAAACCAGCAGGGCAATAGCTGAGCCTTCCATCAAGTTCAGCACCCACAAATTTGGGGAGAAACGGGAACTGTCCCGGCTCTGTTCCGTGTCTGGATGCAAAGAGCCGAAGCTCCGGCAGGGAAAAAACGATCTAATCACCAATATCTCGTTAAAAGAAATTAAAATATTGAGTTGCCCTCGTGCCTGACAAGGAGAAAAGCTCACAGACAGCTGCTCGAGCGTCGCTCCCAACCCTCCTGCGGGAAGAGCTGCCATAAATGGGGGAAAACCAAAGTATTCCCAAAGGTCAGAGGTGACACTGGAAGGGGGATCCCGGAGGTGACCTACAGGCTGGGTGCCACACAAAACAATCCTGTTTCTAGGCCAGAGGGATTAAATGTACCAAATATCTCGTTTCTTACAGCAAAATGAAGCCCCAAGAGTGGCTTTTTTCCTGCTGTATTTCTCTCTCAGATATGGCACCAAAGAACAGCTCTCCAAGCACAACTCCAAAGCTCCAAGCCAACCCCTCCACCTGCACCTGGAATTCCTGTCCCAACCCTGGGACACACTGGAATTTCACCTTTGTAAAGGTATTTTTACCTTGATTCGACCTTAAATAAAACCCCACTTGCTTCTGAATGATGGATCACGCATCCAAAAAAGAACAGACCTGGATTTCCTTTTGCTTCCCAGCAGGAAAACGCAGCAGAGCAGGTGAAGGGAAGCCGGAGAGGGCGAGGCCCAGCTTCCCAATTCCCACAAAAATAAGGAAGAGCCCACCCAGGAGACTCCCGAAGTCCAGGTGCGGGCAGGCTCCGAGCACAACCCCGAGAGGTTTGGCCGCTCTGGGGTTTGGGGAACACTTCCCGAGGAAGCCTTGCTGCAGGGAAGCTTTTCCCAAATTTCCTGTGGCACTCAGCTCCCGGTTTCTGTGGCCTGGCACCACGGGAGAAGGGAGCTGCCGGACTCCTCCCAGCCATACAAATCCCAAACGAGCTGAGCTCTCCCATAACGAGCTTCCTGTTTATTTCTGTTTATTCCCTGGAATCCTGAAGGTCCCGGCAGTGCAAACCAAGCTGTCTGATCAGCCCAGAAATGCAAATCCAAAGCACAGAAATATTTCTTACTCTGCTAAACCCAGCAGGCTGGATTTAGATAGATTTACTTATTTTTATCTGTTCATATTTGTTTATTTTCTCCTTGCTGTTTATTCCTGGCTTGCTTGGATGCTCCAAGGGTGGAGCCAGCCTGGGAGAGCTGGGGATGCTCACCTGAAGAAGAGAAGGCTCCAGGGAGAGCTCAGAGCCCCTTCCAGGGCCTAAAGGGGTTCCAGGAGAGCTGGAGAGGGACTGGGGACAAGGGATGGAGGGACAGGACACAGGGAATGGCTACCAAGTGAAAAAGGGCAGCTTTAGGTTAAATATGGGGGAGAAATTCTTCCCTGGGAGGGTGGGCAGGCCCTGGGATGGAATTCCCAGAGCAGCTGGGGCTGCCCCTGGATCCCTGGCAGTGTCCCAGGCCAGGCTGGACATTGGGAGCATCCTGGGATAGTGGGAGGTGTCCCTGCCCGTGGAGGAGTCTTAATGTCCTCCCCCCACCCCAAACCATTCTGGGATCCTGTGAAATCCGAGAACCAGCCACTTGCAGCCATCAAATTCCCTGGAAAAGGCTGCTTTGGGTGAACTATCTGCACATCGGGAAATCTCAGTGAAAAATAATCAGAAATTTCAGAAACGATCCAGCACAGGAGCACGAACAGGAGCTTGAGGACGCAGAGAAGAACCAGCCCAAAACCAAGCTGCCAAACTGCATTTTAGGGATTTCCTAATCCTCGGACAAGACAGGAGCTTCCCAACATCCCACAGCTGGTGTGGATCTCACCAGGCTAACACAGAGCAGCTTTTAAACTGCTCCGGGATCATTCCTGAAAGGAGAGAATTCAAACACCTCCCCACGTGCAGCCCGAACCCGAGGCGGGCTCCGCTTCGCCACCACAAAGCTTTTCCAACAAACCACGGGGGGAAAAAAAAAATAACCCCGGAGCGCTCAGCCAAGCTGCTGCACGCTCGGGTTTAAAAATGCTCCGAGCATCTGTTTTTTCCCAAACTCCCGCTGTCCGCCCTCACGGAATTATTCCGGGCTGCCTGGCGGCTGCCGGGAGCTCTCCGCGCTGCCAAAAGCCTGCTCGGGCTCCTCTGCGGGCACTTCAATCCATTTTCTCATCCTTTCCAAGACGTCCTCTCTCGGTTTTTCCCAGCTCCCGGAGCTCTGTGTGCTTGCAGCCACTTTTCCAGCCGAGGTTCCGGGCTGAGCGCGGTTTATTTCCAGTCCCTGATATTCCCCTGCCTCTTGTTTCCTCCACTCTGCTGACACACCGGTTACAAAATGCTTCATTTTAGGTTTCCAAACTGCTGAAATCCCTGTGAGCGCTCCCAAAACATCAGGAGCTACACCTTGGTTCCATCCACTCACTGCTGTGGATTTCAAAAACACGGGATGCAAAACCATAGGAATTAGAGCAAAGACCACCTCTTTTTTTTGGTGGTTATTCAAACCAGAACAGGACATTTTGATCCTGTTTTCCTCTAGGAAAAAATCTCCTCCAACACCGAAAAAAAGACAAGACCAAGCAGCACCAGACATCAAACAAGTGTTCAACTTGCAGTGAAAATACATGGAACAGATCAAGTAAGACTTTTAAAGCCAAAGCCGCAGGCAATAATCAATATTTGAATGATCGGCTATTGGATTTGATGGAGAGCTTTGGTAATTCCTGAGTTAGATTTTCACAGCCAAGCTCCCTCCTCCAGCTTTGCAGAAGTCAGGATTCATATTCTGGAATTAATTGGGGAAAAAGTTTTTATTCCCAAATACTCCCGTTGCGAGGAGTCTGACTGAAGGCAGAAAGCCCATCCTCAAACATTCAAAGGACTGGACACCAGCCTGTGGAATCCCACACCAGCCAGCCCAATCCCAGACTCCAGAAAGAAGAATTCTGCTGGGAAACTTTTCTAAATGGAAAAGGGCTTGAGGGTAAGGAAGATCCAAGCTGTGTGGGCCACCTGCATGCTACCAGCCATGACAATCTCCATCTCTGAAGTTCATCAAAACCAAGCTTTAGAGAAGCGTGGACACAGGAATTTCCCTGGCTTTTAGCAAAGTTGTAACACTGCCCTATAGAAAAACACCCCAAAAACCAAAATCCCAGCAGCAGAGCCAGTGCAGCCCATGTGTGAATTTTAGGAGCTGCAAGTAATGACCGAGAAGATGGAAGCCATGAAGTAAAAAAGCATGAAATAAAACTGATGATGGGCTAGAGGGTGTCCGAAGCTGATAAAGCCTCTGGAATCCCACACCAGCCAGCCCAATCCCAGACTCCAGAAAGAAGAATTCTGCTGGGAAACTTTTATAAATGGAAAAGGGCTTGAGGGTAAGGAAGATCCAAGCTGTGTGGGCCACCTGCATGCTACCAGCCATGACAATCTCCATCTCTGAAGTTCATCAAAACCAAGCTTTAGAGAAGCGTGGACACAGGAATTTCCCTGGCTTTTAGCAAAGTTGTAACACTGCCCTATAGAAAAACACCCCAAAAACCAAAATCCCAGCAGCAGAGCCAGTGCAGCCCATGCGTGAATTTTAGGAGCTGCAAGTAATGACCGAGAAGATGGAAGCCATGAAGTAAAAAACCATGAAATAAAACTGATTTTATTTCATGGGCTTTTATTTTATTAGGGCTGGTGGGTGTCTGAGGCTGATAAAGGCAACTTGGCCTGGGCTGAGAAGCTAAGACAGGACTGGGGACAACAGGGGAAGTGGGGGAGATGCTGCCGGAGCAGAAGACCCAAGAACTCCTTGGTTTGGGCAGCAGAGGGATGCAAACAGCAGCAAAGAGCTGACCACTGTAGGACCCCACTGGACAGGGGTCAACGATGCTCTGCTGGAAGAAGATTTGGGATCCTGCAGGACACTGGGAACGATCTCTCCGCTTGGGCTGGGCCTGGCTGGGAGCCTGGCTGGGCTCACCAGCAGGAAATGCACCCAGGGAAGCTCCGCAGGCATGGCCAGGAGAACACAACTCCCTCATCCTGCCGGGATCGCAGCTTCCAACGCGGGAGCTGGAGGAGGAGGAGGAGGGAGAGAAGTGCTGGTGGGGAGGAGAAGAGAACTTTGAACGCTCTCCTCGCTGCTCAGCCCACACTCAGGCTCCAAAAATGCTCGGGGAAACCATCCCTCACATTTATCTGGGGGCCATGGAGAGGCACAGCAGAACTCGGGCTCAGTGGTCACAAACAAGGACAAAAGCAAAGTTTTTTACTGGCTCCTTTAAGAAGAAATTAATTTTCAGGGTTAAGGATTAATTTAGCCGGTTTTCTTGATTTTATGGTCACTTTTATACTGGTTGTTGCCAGCAGAAAATCCACATTCTGATTTTGGCTGGCTAGTTCCTTCTTCGAGGATGAACTAAATAAGCGCTGCCTGACTTAATTTGGGTTTATTTTCCCTCATGTCCAGCCTAGAACAACCCGAGCAATTTTAAGCCCTCCAGAACGGTGAAGAACTCTCTGCACTTTGGGGCACATCTCGCCAGCTTGCTCTCAGTCCAACTCTGGTGTGGGTGTGCTGAAGAACCACCGCAGATTTCAGAGGGGGCAGCCCCAGCATTGATTTCAGCATTGACAAAATAACCCTTAAATCCCAACCACTCTGTGGTGGAATTATCACCACGCTGAAGCTTTTGGTTTTCCAGCTGCTTGTTTCCAAATAAAGACACCTCAGAGGTGAAACAGCAAGTGGAAAAGTCATGTTTTCCTCCCCTCCACCAGGAGCTGCTGACTGCTTTGAAGCTTTAAAGCCATTTTCCAACAGCTACGCTTAGAAAGTGCAGGTTAAACACAGATCTCCCCGACAGACTTGCTTTTTCCAGCTGCTCACTCCATCTCTCCCCCAGTTCCATCCCAACTCTGCTCTGGACACAAGCCATGAGCAGGAATGGATAGTTTTCCCAGCAGAACGTTCAGGAAAAGTTCAGCTCCTGACACATTTTGCTGTGATCTTGAGGTGTGTATGCAAGAGCTTTCAAAGTGAGTCACCTGAGCGTCAAAAACCTCCTTACACTTTCAGCAAGCTTAAATCCACAGGTGAGCCTGACTCCAGGTACTCTGAACTGCGTCGAGTCTGGAAAAATTACTGGGAATTCAGCAGTGATCTCCTGTCAGAGGTGGGAAAAAAGCTGCTTCCCACAAACAGCGGGCATTCCAGCGGCAATTTCCCGAAATCCCAACAGGTACGTGGCCATTCCTCTGTGGAACGACCTCAGCAGCACTTGGACTATCACCTCTCATGACTCTGATGATTCCACGTCGATGAAAGATAACGAATTCCTGCCTCTGCCCTTCGGGATCCCTCCCCTGCCCCTTCCAAGCACACACCCGCGGGTGAGAGGTCATTTTCCAAGGAGAGCCAAAGGGACATCCACAGCTCGGGAAATGGCTGGACCTGTTCTCCATGCCAAAGAGGAACTGCTCTGTTTCAGGGTGCTTCCCACGGGCCACCAGTTGCCGAAACAAATCTCTACAGCAGGGCCTACAACCTTTACATTCAAACTGGGGTGAACCCTCCAGAGCAGCACTAAACCCCAGTCAGAAGGATCTCAACCTTTCACCCGGCTCGGGGTGCTCCGCTCCTCCCCGAGCGGATTTTCACTCACCTGTGTGAGCTCCTGCAGCATCACAAGAGACTCAAGAGTCTCCCTCACCACTTGATCAAAAATAAAAATCAACAAGGTCTCAGGACACACCGGGGATCTGCAATCTGCCCTATGCCAAGATCAGCTCGGTCAGCTTCAAGCCCATCACGGGAAGCCCCCACGATAAAGCCCCTTTCCAGCTCTCCCCCAAACTGACCTCAGCCATTCGGGATTGTCATCCCAGCCGCTGGCATTTGACACCTTCCCTGCTCCTCCTGCAACACCCGCGACCCATTTCCATCTGCTCCCCTCACTCCGCCCCAGCCCGAGGCTGCAGCTCCCCCGGGAGCTCAGCAGGGCCACAGGGAGCACAGAACCGAACTGAACCCACAACTCAGCCCATCCAGCACCTTCCCGGCTGCCCACAGAAGCTACATCCCCAATTCCCACTCAGCTCCAGCAGGGTTTTCCCAGGCCACACAAAAAAACAAGTGCCTCATGCTGCAGAGAGCCTCCAGTTTTCATTCACAGTGCGGATGCCAAACTCTGGCTAACAGAGACAGACGCGAGGCTCACTGCTGGTTTCACGCCGCAGAATCTGCACGTGCTCCGCGAATAATTCTCGTCTGGGATCTTCAGGACAGTATTTTTCCCTCACCTGTCACTGCCAAACATGCTGAAAGCCTCAATGCTGGCCTAGCAGAATGAGGGGGAAATAGGGGATGGGCTGTAAGGTCCCTTCCAACCCCAGCCAATCTAGGATTCCACAATTTTGGGATTTCAGGATTCCCCCTGGAGCAAAGAGCCAAGGACCCCATGCTGCAAGGCAAAAGTCACCTCAGCAGCAGGAAAACTCTAGGACTGAGCGCTATCTGCAGAGCAGAGAGGAAGGAGAGGGAGAGGAGGGTGAAAGGACGGAACCAGCGTGGAATCGGCGTGTTAGCGAGGCATCCCTCCCTCCTGGGCAGGTTTCCCCGGCGGATGCAGAGCGGAGCCCCCCGAGAGCCGAGCTGCCTGCCCTTCCCGGCACTCCAGGCCCCAGCAGCCCTGACCGTGATGCTGCACAAGGAGCATCTCCCGCTCCGGAGCGCTCGGGCAGCGGGTGGCCCTGCCCGGCCTGCCCGATCAGACAGGCATTTTCCTCGGCGCTGCAGGATTTCCCTGGAGCAGGAGGCTCGGCTGGAGCAGCCTCTTGGCCCTCGCTCCGCTCTGCCACTAATTGTCATGCACTTGGCTGCGAACTCGCCGGGGAGGAGGCAGCCGCGCTGGATTTAGCTCACGCTATCCTACAAGGAACGGGGAAGGCTTGGGGTGTGGTGGGTTGGTTGTTTCGTTTTTTTTTTTCTTTTTTTTCTTTTTTTTTTTTTTAATTCCTTCTTTTACGCTCCTATCAGAAGGACCTCTCCAGTTGCTAAGGAACTACGGGGTTTATTGCATTATAAATGATTTAAGGCGGCCCGGCAGATGCAGGTTCAGTAGGCGGGAGGAGATGAGGAGATGTTCCATTTTACCGGCGGCACGAGGCGCCTCAGGAGGAGCTGGGGGGGGCGGGGGGGGCCGAGCCTGTCTCCCCGCACCCCCTCCCCCTTTCTCCTCCTTCCCCCTTCCCCCGAAGGGCCCCAAATCACCAGGGATTCCCCCCAAACCCGGGGTCGCCCCCCACAGCCGCGGGGTTGCCCACA
>VZRF01007614.1:13750-24097 GCA_013396875.1 Vireo altiloquus
TCATGGACACTGAGGGTGCCATGGCAGAGCCCATCTGAGGGATCCATCCCCTCATGGACACTGAGGGTGCCATGGCAGAGCCCATCTGAGGGATCCATCCCCTCATGGATACTGAGGCATCATGGCAGCCTCCCCTCAGGGCCGCCATGGCGGAGCCCCTCTGGCTGGGATGTGAGAAGCACCACACTCCTCCTCGCTCCTGTTCTTCCTGGGCATAAACCTCTGGCAAATACAAGGCCAGAGCTGGTGCTTGGCTCTGTTCACACCCCGTTTAGGAGTGTCCGTGCCATTCCCCAGGGTGTCAGAGGAACCCAACGTCTACCTCACCCCAAATTGTTCAGCTTTTGTGCACCCACAAAAGGCTGGTATCATTTTAAACACCGTTCCATCCATCACTTCTGTGCTTCCCTACAGGAGATTTTCTTGGGCCACGCCATTTCTGCATGAGTAGGAAAGCAAGGCTGCATGAAGCAAAGGTGTTTGCTCCATGTCAGTCACAGAACTGTGGGCAAACAGCGCAAAAACTCTCTGCTGGGTGACTGGAGAAGCCAGGCGTGCTGGGAGCTGGCTGTTGGTGAGCTTTGGGTGGCCCTTCTCTATTTTCCTGTCACGAATCACAGACGCCAGGTCAGACTGGCTCCTTGCTTTGGCTTTGTGCTGTGCCCGTGAGCCTGGCTGATGGTGGGGAGATATGAGGCTGGAAAGGAGGCAGAGAAGGGTGGGGGGAAGGAAAACCAACGGAAACTCCCTCAAAATTAGATGTTCAGCTTTCTGCCGAGCCCTGGTTCACCGGTGTGACATCCCAAAGAGTCGTGATTTCCTTGCCCTTGTATTCCTCCTTCTCCCTGCCCAGCTCGGCCCTCCGTCAGCACACAGGCTCCGCGTCCTTTTATGGCCCTGGCTGAAAGCAAGGCTCAGGCACGCCTTTTCCATGAAAATCCTGCTGGAAGCCCTGCCCGAGCACTCGTGGCCGTGGCGGAGGACGGCAGGGGCGAGGTCACGCGTGAGGAGCAGCCGCACGTCACCGAGGGCGCCGGCTTGGAAGTGCCTCAGAGATTCCAGCGCGCTGGAGGATTTCCATGGTGCGTTTCCGTGACTCACTGTTGGTACCAGCTGATTCATCGGTGTGACAATACCCTGCTTCTTCTCGCCATGCTGCGGAAACATCCTCTTTTTTCCCTTCCCCCCGGAATGGAACAATTCCCGCAGCAGCCCTTGCAAAGCAGGCAAAAAAGGGGAGCAAAGACCCCGAAATCCCGGTTTTCCACAGTGGTGCCCCTCATGCTGCTCCTTGCAGGCTGTTTTCCCAGGATTTTGCTGTAACTCTGCTCCTTGGGGACACCCACTCGCTATTAGGCCTTACCTCCAGTGCCTGCTTTCCAAGTTTGGAAGGAGCGAGCGCTGGGAGCGGGCTCTGGATCCGCACAGTAATCCTTGCTCCGTCACCATGGCAGCTCCGGGTGACTCACGCTGCCAGAGGCCCGCGCCCAACTTAGCAGGAGGAATTTTTTCCCCCCTCTGTCAGCAGCTCGGTTTTGCCGGGAGTTTCTCTCCGCGGTTGCATAACTCAGCTGTCACTCGTGCTCCTCTGGTTCTGCCTCGGGGACGCTGCCCTGCTCCCCACTTGGAGCTTCCCTGGAGGGTCTCCACTGGAGCTCGTTCCCCAGGCAGGGAATGGAGGCTCTGCACAGAGCTGATCCCTGGATTTGTGATTGAACAGTGCAAGAAACCGGAGCAGAAAGTCACCAGGGCCGGGAGATGCCCTCACGGATCTGATCCAGAGTCTCTTGGAGCACACAGTCCCTACAAATCCCCGATTTTTTATGACAAAGTACTCGTGTATCCAGCCATAAAAACTGCACACAAAAAGCCCCTCTTGTTGCTCCATGCACGAGGGAATCCTCTTGCACCTGGAGTTGTGCAGGAAAAGGGGATTTGCCAGCACTAGATCTACCACAGGGGCTTGGTGGTGAGGAAAACCCTGGTATTCCAGCAGATTGTGTCGGAGCAGGAGGATGTGTTTGGCTCCTGTGGGGATGCTGGTTCCTGGCTTCGGGAAAATTCATGTCCAAATTTTCCAATCTCTGCATTTTCCCTTCAGTCAACACCCTCCTTTTCACCTGGGCACTCTCAATTTTGAATAATTCTCTGCTTATTCCTTCAGGACAGGGAGGACAGAAAAACTTGGAAGCCAGACGAGCAAAGAGGAAGCAAATATTTCCTGTAACCAGCAGGAAATTCAGGGGAGTTGCAGTTCTCCAAGAGCAGCTGAGAGGCATCATCCTTTCTTTCTTTTTGTGGGGGATTTTTGAGCTTGTCTTCCTGCGGCTGGGAGTGTTTGAGAGCTCCCTTGTGTTCAGTGATACCCTTGAAAGCTTTCACAGAACAGTTTGGGGTGGAAGGGATTTCAAGGATCATCCCATTTTCCCCCCCGACATGGGCAGGGACATCTCCCACTATCCCAGGGTGCTCCAAGCCCCAATGTCCAGCCTGGCCTGGCGCACTGCCAGGGATCCAGGGACAGCCACAGCTGCTCTGGGAATTCCATCCCAGGGTTTCACCACCCTCACAGGGAAGAATTTCTTTGCTTTGCCTCGCTTGGACTCAACTTTTGAATCTGTTCTGGGCCGGGGGCAGAGCGTGAAACAAAGTGCAGAAAATAAAAAAAGCCTCTTTTTCAGCTGCTCTCGGGGCTGAGAAACCCTGGGTAACATCAGATAATGCTCCCAGGGCCGCGTGCCAGGAAAACTCCGATCCCAAAAGGTAACTCCGACCTGCTTAATGGGTATTTGGTCTCCCCAGAGGCACGGCGGCAGCTGGAGAGCGGCATCGACCCCATCAGATAAACGGCGGGGCGAGTCGCTCCGTGCCTCGCACACACCCTGCTGCTGCTCCGGAGAGCCCTTCCATCCACAGCCTCAACAGCCGCGGGAAAAGGACACGGGAAAAACCCCGGGGAAAACGGGGAAAAGCGCCCTGAGGAGCGAGAGCCGGGAGAGCCTCCAAAATCGCTCAGGGACATGCTCTGAGGGAAAAGAGTCACAGAGCTGCTCCAGTCACGGGGGGAAAAAAACAAACCATGAAAGATTTCGGGGTGGTCTCAAAAACAATCTAGATGTGCTTTTTTACCCCATGAAGGATCTCGAGGTGGTCACTAAATCTAGATGTGCTTTTTTCCCTGTGAAGGAACTCGAGGTGGTGACAAAAACAATCTAGATGTGCTTTTTTACCCCATGAAGGATCTTGGGGTAGCCACCAAAACAATCTAGATGTGCTTTTCTCCCCATGAAGGATCTTGGGGTAATCACAAAAACAATCTAGATGTGCTTTTTTCCCCAGGAAAGGTTTCGGGATAGTCACAAAACCAATCTAGATGTGCTTTTTTCCCCATGAAGGATCTTGGGGTAGCCACCAAAACAATCTAGATGTGCTTTTTTCTCTATGAAAGTTTTCAGGGTAGCCACAAAAACAATCTAGATGTGCTTTTTTCCTTAGCAGGAAGCTGGGCTGACACTTCCCAGCCCCACGGGGAATGGCAGCTGGGTTATTCCCAGCCTGCTCCCCTCCTCCCTGACAGCCCCGGTGTGGAAAATGAGCTTCACTCTCCTGGTAAAATTTAAAAGGTTTAATAAAGGGTTTAATACCAAGACAATAGGAGACAGAAATAAAGCAAAGAGTTAAATGGCTGTGTGCTTGGCCTGCTGCCAAGAGCACATCCTAACTCAGAAAACATTTCTTTAAAATGTTTAAAATGTTAAAAAAATTGCTTTAACATTTCTTTTAAATGTCCCAGCATGTTGCATATTCACAGACCCTCATGCCTGATTCAAACATTCCTTTTGAGGTGCTCTCTTGGTTTCAACCCCCCCAACTTGCCCCCATTCCCTCTTGCAGGTCAATCTAAAATTTTTATCATTCCTCTTGGTTCTGTTGTGCAGATTAAATCTTCTCCTGGCTCGTCCTGTCGCCTCACTCCCTGATGGATAAATCCTTCCTTCGGGGTTCTGAGGTCTGCCACCCTTCTCTTCATCCAAATAATCCAAGAATGTGGGGAATTTCCTTGATTATTATTCTCTGAGTTAGTTACATGAACAAAAGAAGCCTTCTACATATCATGCTATAATTTAAGAAATATATATATATATCACACTACTATTTCTAAGAAACTATATTCATGCAGCAAAGTTTTCTAACATCACACGTCTAGCATTCATTTTAATGAAGGCACAGGGGGAAAACTTTGTTGGTTTTGTCGGGCTCATTCTCCCAGGGAGGCACCAAAAATGTTGGTTTTCTGTCTATTGGGGTGCTGCATTAAGTAGCTGAGAGAAGGAATTTTCTTTTATCTCGGTTTTATTATTCAGGTAAGCACATCAGTGTCATCAGGTTGTGGAACTTGGTTAGCAGTGGAGCATCCATTACAGAGAAAAGGTCACTCGATACCTTTCTCCCAGCACAGGTGTAGCTTTCTGGGCTAATAGAAAACTGACACATATATTGTTTTAACTTATTGACCTATCATCTTAGCCTTATTCTACTGCAATGCAGTACTTTCTAGCCAACGTCTTAACTTAGGTTTTTACGTATTTTTTGCTAACTTTTAACTTATTCCACAAAATCACACTTCTGTTTTTTAAACTTTTTACTATCTTACCCAATATGATTTCTTACTTCCTTAAAACACCTTATGCTTCTAACTTACAAAACCACAAATCTGTAAGTCTTTACTCATTGTCTGCGTTTGCTTCTTTCATCGATCCAAGCTCCACCCGGGGTCTCACCTTAAACCCGCTCGGTTCTGTGGAGGTTTCTACTCTCTGCTCTCCCGCAGATCTCGGAACGCCGGGAGGAATTTTCGGGCTGCAGAGGTGGAGCCGTGGCTGCTGCAGACGGCAGGTGGCACCCCCGGATTAGCGCCTGCAGCTGAGCTCCGGCTTCCTCTGCTGCCTGTGAAAAACGAGCTTCACTCCTGGTAACATTTAAAAGGGTTTTAATAAGGGGCTTAGTAAAAGGGACAATAGGAGACAGAAATAAAGCAAAGAGTTAATAGGGCCTGGTGCTTGGCACGAAGCCAGAGGCACACCTTAGCAAGCAAACTTCCTCTGTTAAATGTCTGAGTCTCATACATATTCATAGATTTCTATGCATCATTCAAATATTCCTTTTTTGGTATCTCTTTGGGTTCCAAGTTTTCCCCCATCCCATCATTATTTCCTTTTTGCAGGTCTGTTTAAAATTTGACAATCCATTGTGGTCCAGTTCTGCTGATCAAATCCTCTGGTTATCCTGTGTTCTACTCCTGATCGATAAATCCTTCATTCCAGGGTCTGAGGCCTGTCGATGTTATTTTCAGCCGGATAGTCCAACAATTTGGGGAATTTCCTTGCTTATTTTTGCTATCCTTAGTTTACTACATAAAGGAACGTTCTACATATGATATAATCTTAAGACATCACACTACTTTTTAAAATGAAATACCTTCATACCACTTCATTTTCTTACATTACACATACGACATTCATTTTAATATTTGCGAAAAGCCAACAATACAATGTGCATTTATAACACGCCCGAGGGGGAAGGCAGCGATTTGGGCTCTCGTGGTGGCTGCGGGGCCAGCCCTGGGTGCTGGAGGTGCTCCCGGCGGGACACTCGCACTGTTCCTCTGGGATTTCAGCAGCCGGGGGTGCGGCTTTGGGCAAGGGGTGCCCTCGTGGGGCAGAAGGTGAATCACCCTAAACCAGGCCAGGAAACACTTCAGAGACAGAGTCAGAGCAGTGGGGATTTGCTTTATTCGGATCGCTCCTCCAAAACACACACCAGTGCTCCCTACAACACAGTATTATGGGTTAAATGATGAATATTCATCACATTCTTTGAGACAGGCGTGGTTATACAAATTATTTCTCGGAAGTCATTAATACTATTAGCACATGGGTCACGCATGCCCTGTGTGTCCTGGTGGTCGCACTGAGGAAGGCTTCTCTTCTTCCCCGGGGGTCTTCCTGATGAAGATAAGTTGTCTTCCTCACAATGCACTTTTCACCTTTCTCCCTGGGGCATGCGTGGTCCTTTGAGGGATGATTCAGTGGTCTCTGAGATGATCTTTGTCCCCTCTATCTTGACAAGATTAGGGGAAACTCAGCTTCTTAGGTTTTGTAATTAACATTTGCTGTCTGAACTAATATTTTCTGTCTCCCAGTAGTTAACTGTGCTCACATGAGTTAGCTATTGACTGCCCCTTACTCAAAGGGCTGGGCAAGGAAAGGGAACGCCAGGGAAAGAGGAGCCCCGAGGAAAGGGGAGGTCCCGGTCATCCTGCACATCAATAGGATAGGCTGGGAATACCAATCCGTAGCTCGGGATCCATCCCAGGGAGGGCACCTAGGGCTGGACAGAGCCTGGTGATCCCTGGGCAGCTCCCAGGGCATAAACCAGGCATGAGCTCAGGCTGGCAAATCAATCCAGGCCAGGATTCAGATCCCTTGAGCTCAGAGGTGCAGGGATAGCTGGGGCTAAACCAGCACCCCGGGAGCTCAGCTCAAGGCAGGCCAGCCCTAGGCTGAGCTTAAAAGGGTTGCCAAGCCCATGGGTGGAAATGCCATCCCAGGCGGGGCTGCCCGGGGCCCTCAGTGCCCCCAGGACTTGTCCCTCGGCTCAAGTTTGCTCTCGAGGCAGAAGAGCTGGTGCCAGGGACACCTCAGGGAGCTGCTTTCCCTCACTTTTCCCTCAGGGATGTGTTTGCTGTGCCACCCTGGCTGTCTGGGCACTTGGTTTGTTCAGCCTGGAGGAGATGGAGGGGACACCTCCCTGAGCTGTCCCAGCTTCTCCCTCTCCGAAGCAGGGACAGGCCCCAAGGAATGGCTGGGCCTGAGCCAGGGAGGGCCAGCTGGGATTTCAGGGAATTCCTTCCCCCAGAGGGAAGCACTGACCAGGCTTCCCCGGGAATGGGCACAGCCCGAGGCTATCAGGGACAGGGTGGGATTGGGGAGTGTCTGTGCAGGGCCAGGGGTTGGATCCGATGATCCCAGTGGGTCCCTTCCAATCAGCCCATTCTGGGATTCCAGGATTCCCTCCTGGGATCATGGCTCTGGTCCCACACGATGTGGGGTCACTCTGGGGGTGCCCAGGGCTGGTTTGGGGTTGGGGACAGCTCCCTGCCCCATCCATCGATGGAAGCTGTACTATCACAGCCATCACTGAGCACCAGAATTCCCTCTTGGGATCATGGCTCTGGTCCCACACGATGTGGGGTCACTCTGGGGGTGCCCAGGGCTGGTTTGGGGTTGGGGACAGCTCCGTGCCCCATCCATGGGCTGTGCTATCAGAGCCACCATCAAGCGTGGCCGCGGGCGCCCCGGGGCGCGGGCAGCCGGGCGGAAAGGCCGATAATCGATCTGCCTAAAGAGCAGCGATTACCATGCAATGAAGACAATGAGCCGCCATCGATCGGTGCGGCACTGACGAGCTCATCACAGCCCGGGCAGCGCGGGGACCGCGCCGTGCCCCTTCTCCCACCCCGGGGACCGCGCCGTGCCCCTTCTCCCACCCCGCGCGGGGGAATGTTGATTTTCCCCTCCCCTGCAGCTCGTCCTGCGGCAGCTAAATCCCAGCGAATGCTATCGGTTGGCCCTGAAAATGATAAGCACAATTGTCCCAGCCCTCCAGGTTGCGTTGGCCGAGGGCGTTTCTGCCCCGATGGCTCGCTCTGATCAGCGTTCGCTGCTGCCCTGGGGCACGGTGTGCCAGTGATGCCATGCGTTCATTAAAGTGATTTAATTACCCGGAGGCTCCCTCCCGCCTAAAATAAACGCCAGCGATGAGAAAGAACCGGGCCGGCCAGGTGGCACGGATAGACTTTAGTGACCTGGAGTAGCTTTACCTGGGACCCTCACCCACCCCCTGCTCTGTGTAAGCCCAGTCCAGGGAGTTGCTCTTGCTTTGAGCTGGAATGGGCTGAATCTGGCCTAGTTTGGGCTTCCAGACCCAGAAAGAGCCATTTTCCTGCTGTTGGGATCTGGAAGGACACGGATGGAGCATACAAACTCTCCCAAGATTGAGGTGTGATGCACAACCCAGATCCAAAAACCTTCTCCCACGGGCTGGGGCTTACCAAAACCCAAGAGTCATCTAGGCCAGCCCAAAATTATTGTTGCAACCCCCTCCAAAAGCGGAGGTGGGTGCACCTTGGGGTGGCTGGACTTTGCTGATCCTTGTGCGTCCTTTCCAGCTCGGGATATTCCACAGTTCCATACCCCACTGAGACCTGGAAAAGGGCTAAACTGGGAGACAACAAGTATCTTGGGGACAACGTTTGGCCTTCAGACTCCTGGAAAAAAAAGCTGAGGATATTGCAGCCGAGAGGATTGGGAAGAGCCAGATGCACGCGGTGAAAGAAAAGCAATTTACAGAGAGAAGATTGTTTTTATCACCAGGAAAAAAAAGAACAGCAGCAAGTGACCAGATTGGGCTGAATATCCCCAGAATTTTGCCTCCTGAAGCTCAGAGGGGTGACAAGAAGAGAGGTTTAATTGATGGCAAACATTACATTCGAGGAGAGACTTTTCTAGCGGGGAAGGCAGGAGCGTTGTGAAGGATGACGGTGATTCTTTGGGCATTTCTGGGTTAGATTGCAGCGAAATTGCAGCGAAAAGCAATTTTTGCTTTAATCGACTCTCTAACAAAGCCCCGACGTGGTAAAGAGCAGGTGGCATCGGAAGGTGGGAAATTGTCAGCCTTGCTGGAGCTGAAAGATAAGATTGTGCTCCCTCCAGCTACACTGAGAGAAGATAAATTATCCGCGGGGGCAATTCAGGGAGAAAATAACATGCAATTAAAATTGTTGGAATTACACTCTTAGGGAAGCACAAGTGTGGGGAAAAACCAGCCTCAGTGGAAAGGCTGAAACCTCCTTCCCGTGTGCTTCTGGAAAGCAGAACGAGGGGCAAAACATCACAAATTCTGGGGGGGAAAAGATGACAAATTTGGCCCTAAAGAAGTGCAAAGGATTGTCTCCGTAAGGGCTACTGGAGGGACGTGCTGGGCCTGGGAGGGAAGCAACTCTCCAGGAGTGAGAGGCAAGGCTGGGAAGGGCTGGAGAGCGGCAGTGAGGGTGGGAATGTCATCCCTGCAGGTCCCTCCGAACCTGGAGCAGAGCTGGGGCTGTGCGGCTGTGCCAGGGACAGCTCTCACCCTCTGTGCCATCCTGGGGGCTCCCCAAGACCGTGGGAATGGCTTCCAAGGCTGGGCAGTGTTATAAGTGCAGATTGTATTGTTGGCTTTTCGCTGATATTAAAATGAATGTCACATGTGTGATGTTAGAGAACGTAGTTGCATAGATATAGTTTTTTAAATGGAAGAGTGATTTCTTAGGATTATAGCATGATATGTAGAATGCTTTTTTATGGAGTTAACTCAGGATAGCAAAGATAAGCAAGGAAGTTCCCCACATTCCTGGACCATCTGGTTGACGATAACAACGACAGGCCTCAGAGCCTGGAAGGAAGAATTTATTGATCAGGAAGTGGAACGCAGGATAACCAGAGGATTTGGTCAGCAGAACTGGACCACAATGGATTATCAAATTTTAAACAGACCTGCAAAAAGTAAATAATGACAGGATAGGGGGACTTAAAACCCAAAAGGTTCCAAAAAAGGAATATTTGAATGATGCTTAGAAATCTATGAATGTGTATGAAACTCGGGCATTTAACTGAAGAGGTTTGTTAGCTAAGGTGTGCCTCTGGCATTGTGCCAAGCACCCGACCGTATTAACTCTTTGCTTTATTTCTGTCTCTTATCGTCCTTTTTATTAAACCCCTTATTAAACCTTTTAAAATTTTACCAGGAGTGAAGCTCGTTTTTCACCCCAGGGCTGGAATAACCGGGAGAGCTGTGGCACGGGCTGTGGCTGGGATGGAGAGCAGCTGGATTCCCGGCCAAGCTCATGGGAACCGTCAGCCTTGTCCCAGAGTTAAAGGGTTGGGGAGGGCATTCCCGGGGAGAGCAGGGATGGGCACACGCTGCTTTCCCGGGAATGCGGGCTGTGACTGGGAGCAGGGACACTCACGGCATCCTGCTCCTCATTCTTTAGGGGTGTGTCCATCTGTGTGTCTGTACGTCCATGTGTCCGTGTGTCCCCGTGTCTGTGTGTCCGTGTGTCCGTGTGCCCCTGTGTCCCTGTGTCCGTGTGTCCATGTGTCCATGTGTCCCTGTGTCCCTGTGTCCATGTGTCCATGTGTCCCTGTGTCCGTGTGTCCGTGTGTCTGTGTGTCCCTGTGTCCATGTGTCCGTGTGTCCATGTGTCCCTGTGTCCGTGTGTCCGTGTGTCTGTGTGTCCCTGTGTCC
>VZRF01007615.1:0-19418 GCA_013396875.1 Vireo altiloquus
AAATGTCTTAGAATGACTTTATAATGTATCTCATATCACCTGCTCTATACCCAAAAAATGAATCTTATGCCTTTCTGTACCTTTAAACTGAACCTGAGAGGGGAAAGAAGGAAAAANGTATCTCATATCACCTGCTCTATACCCAAAAAATGAATCTTATGCCTTTCTGTACCTTTAAACTGAACCTGAGAGGGGAAAGAAGGAAAAAAAACAACCAAAAAACTTTTTCAAACAATTCTGTACTTCAAAATCACTACTCCTCTCTGTTGTTCTTCTACTGTAAAAAGAAATAACTGCTGCAGCAGAGAGGAAAAAAAACACCCTTCCTTGCTTTCCAATCAACTCTCAACTCCCCGAAGTTTTCCTAAAACTTTAATTTCTTCTCTTCTAAACTTATTCAAAACACCAGAACATCAAACCCTCACTGGGAGATCTTCCACTGACCTGCAGGGGGGTCCCCCACGCCAATCCAACTCCAGGGAGGAGAGACAGCACACCCAAAAACCTTAAAATTCTTCCAAGTTTCTCTCCACAGCAAGAGATTTTATTATTTAGCATTATAATGATTTTCTTGTGTGTTAATAAATAGTTTTTTCCTCTTCACTTTCCTCCAAAAAAATATATCTTTTCCCAAATCTAGTAAAAAAAAAAAGTAACTACAACCTACTTTCTATCAGAAAATATTTTTCTCTAAATTTGTCTCAAACCAAAACAACCTGGGATCAATGGAGTCAGCCACCCAGACAGAGCTTCCTATCAGGGAATCTGCTGTCCAGGTGGAGGGCTGTAAAGACTGCACCTCATACTCCTGAGTGGAGGAGGGTGCAAGCTGAGCTCTGTTGGAGTCACTCAGGCAGCGGGTGAAGGAGCTGCTGGAGGAAGTCAGCAGGTTATTCTGTATTAGGAAGGGGGAGCAAGAAACAGTGTAGTTGAGACTTTGCAAGAATAAATACTGGGGACTTATCCAAGAACATCCAAGAACTACCAGACAAAGAACTTCAAAACCAAACAAATAGCACCTTGGAGAAGGAGCCACCATGGTGTCTGGTGACCCGTGGGAACAGGATATCATCCCCACCCATTTCCTTCTATGTACTGTCATGAAAATCCACAAACATCACAGGTTTATGTCCAAAAAGGAGACAGAGGAGTCCTTCAAATTTATTCAAATAAAGGGAGAGAGTCCACTGGGGCACATGCTCGCAGGGTTTCCTCTCAGGGATTCAGAGGGCGCAGCCTTATTTTATCCTAAACTCCTGGCCGCATGTTGCCCTCTTCCTTTCCCCATTGGTTGAGGTACTAGGAAGGTACAGCCTTCCCGAACCACCTACTACATATTCCCCCCTTGAATAGACTGTTTTACCCCAAAGTTCAGAAGTTCAGGCTTGTGTAGACCCTTGTCTGTTTCAGGAGCCAAACTGTTTGGGCTCTGCAACAACCTGCTGCCCAAAGTCAGTAGAGACATTATGATCCATTTCAAAAACATTAACGTCCATACTTTCACTCATCAAATTATTTGTATAGACATTAGCACACATCTTTCCTCTCAGTACCAACCAGCAACAGATATGATATCTTGACAGCAGACAAAGCCAATGAGCAAGATTCACAGAGAAAAACTGCAACAGCAACACATACTTAATATGATGCAAAAGGAAGCAGCAAGTGCCAGTAGTGGGTGACTTTGCTGAGAGGCATGGAGGCACACCCATCAGCTAGCCTGATATACAGTCAAGGAAAGTTTGCTGCATGCCAGGAGCCACGATCCAGGATGTAAGGAATACTCCCCAATCCTCTCCAAAGGCAAGAACCCTAAGTCCAGCCACCTCAAGTGCTCATCAACGCAAATCCAGATACCTTAAGTCCATTTATACCAATGCAAATAGTCTGGGCAACAAACAGGAGGAACAAGAGCTCTGTTCCCAGTCTGAAAGTTATGATGTTCTAGAAATCACAGAAACTTGGTGGGAAAACTCACACAACTGGAAGATCACAATGGATGGCTACAAGCTCTTTCAGAAAGAAGATGAGGTGAAGTTGCACTTTATGTAAAAGATAAATTTGAATGTATGGAGGTGAATTATGGAGACCACAAGAGTTCTATCAAATGCCTTTGAATCAGGATTGGAGGGATTGCTACCAAGGGGATCTTATGGTAGGTATCCATTACTGACCTCACAATCAGGATGATGAGGCTGACAAAACCTTACTTTGACCACTCAAGGAATTCTCAGGCCAACAGAATCTGATCCTCATGGGTGGCTTCAATTACCCAGCCATCTGTTGAGGAAACAACACAGTGGGGCACAAGTTGACCATCAGGTTCTCGGAATGCACTGAGGATTGCTTCCTGCCACAGATGCTAGACATGCCAACTAGGAGCAGTTCACTGATGGATTTCCTGCTCTCAAACTGAGAATACTTACTTGACAAGATAACTGCCAATGGTAGCCTTGAATGTAGTAATCACAACATTGTAGAATTTAATATCCTGTCTAACATGCTGAAAACCAGTAGTAGGACAAAGACCCTGTATTTTAGAAGAGCTATCTTCAATACTCTGAGAGCCCAGCTGTGAGGAATTCCATAGGAAGTATCCATGGAGGGCAATGGAGCCTGTGAGTGCTGGTAGTTGTTCAAGAACAGTTTCCTGGAAGCACAAGAACAATCCATCCCCTACAAAGAGAAAGGAAGAAGGCAGAACAAGATATCTCCCTGGCTTAACAATGAGCTTTTAGATGTACTTAAGGGAAAAAAAGAAGCGTACCAGCTATGGAAAGGCAGCTAAATAGCTATTGAGGACTTCAAGAACCTTGCTAGGACATGCAGAGATGTCATCACATTAGCTAAGGCTCAGCTATAACTGAAATTGACCAGAGATGTCAAGAACAACAAGAAAGGGTTCTTCAAGTATGTGAGCAGTAAGCAGAAGCACAGGTGTACTAGTTTGAAATCAAACCAGTGGGAGATCGCAAGTCAGAATTATAATTTAATAGGGGGAAAAAAAAATTAAATAAATAAATGTAGTAGTACAAGAACACTGACAAAGACAGAATACAACCTGACACCCCATGGTAGTAGCAGTCCAAGCAGAGTGGTTCTGTTGAAGCGGTGATCCTGTAGAAATAATGGGTCTGAAGATCCAGCAGTAGCTCTTGTCCTCTGGGAGTCCAGTAGGTAAGCGCTGCTCTGGTGTTCAGAATCTCAGCTTACATCCAGGATGGAATGCTTGGTTCCTCCCTCTGGGCGGAGTATCTCACAATGGGATGATGAGTCATGTGATAAGGCCTGATGGGCCCATTAACAGAAGATAATCCAGAGAGGGGGAGGCAAGGAGCACTGCCCCACCTGGTTTCAACAGTTCAAGATGGTGATAGAATATACTTCAACCCAGGACACACAGGGAAGACAAAGGCCCATTGCTAAACAGGACAGGCAAACTAGTCACTAATAATGCTGACAAGGCAGGGATTCTGAATGCCTTCTTTGCCTCTGTCTTTACTGGTGTAGCTGGACCCCAGATCACAGGATCAAGTAGCTACAACACATGTCAGCCCATGAGTAGTGGAGGAAGGGTTGGTCTGTGACCTCTTGCAAGGGCTCAACCCACATAAATCTATGGGCCTGGGTGGAATCCATCCCAAGCTTATAGGAGGAGTGGCTGACATATTTGCAAGGTCACTGTCCAAAATCTTTGAAAAGTCATGGAGATCAAGGGATGTCCTTGATGACTGGAAGAAGGCAAATGTCATACCCATCTACAAGAAGGGCCCAAAAGAGGAACCAGGAAACTACAGGCCCATTAGTCTTGCTTCAATCCCTGGTGTAAGGCCCCAAAAAACCTTGCTTGACAAGACACCTTAAAGGGCTTATGGTTGTTCATGTACTCTGAATTAGACACATAGGAGAAATACCGACAAGATATTCTCAAGAGATCAAAACAACAAAAAACTTTACTGGCAATCTCAGAAAATCAGACAACTTTGGCAAAACGTTTAGAGTAGTATTTAATCAACATAAAACTTCTCAAAGTATTAACTTAGCAAACTCCAAGTTAATTTGATTTTAAGTTACTCAAAATCCCGAGGAGAGTGAATTAGAAGAAGAAAGACAGAAAAGATATAGAAAAGAACAAACATAGCTACCACTCTTGGTTCCAGTAGTGTTCAGCTGATAGAAATTCAAAGAGGAGGTAGGGTCAAGACATGCTTGCCTCATGTCTCAGGTTAAATACCCTTTGGTTTTCCTGGGCCCTTCCCCCAGGTGGGACTTCAAGTCATCTGGTCACTTAGGAGCTGGGTTAGGGGCTCCAGAGGCAGGGTGTGGAGCATTGCCTCTGGTGTGCCAGTGATTGGCAGTCACTGCAGGGGCTGGGATACAGGCTTCGAGAGATGGGGTGTACGGAGCAGGGCATTGCCTCACCAAGAGTAAGACCTGACTTGCCCCTTCCTGCACACACATGCACCTGAAATGTTTCAAGCAAGCAATCCTTCCAGTCTCTCACACCTGGGAAAGTAATGGAATGAGTCCTCCTAGAAACTATTATAAATCAAATGAAGTAGGTGACTGGAAAAAGCCAGCACAGATTTGCCAAGGACAGATCTTACCAGACTAACCTGATCACCTTCTACAGCAAAATAACATCTTTTATTGACATGAGGAGAACAGTGGATGCTGTTTACCTAGACTTCAGCAAAGCGTTCAACACTGTTACCCACAGCCTTCTGGACAAATTGGTAAGCCACAGATTGGATGGGTGGTCTGCAAGGTGGGTAGGAAATTGGCTAACAGATTGCACTGAGGGTGGTAGTCAATGGTTTTTGCTCAGGCTGGCAGCCTGTCATAGGTAGGGTCACCCAGGAATTGTTACTAGGTCGTAGTCTGTTCAACATTGTGGTGGGTTGACTTTGACTGGCTCCCAGGTGCCCACCAAGCCATTCTATCCCTCCTCGTCCTCACTAAGATGGGGAGAAAATAAGATTAAAAACTCATGGGTCAAAATAAAGGCAGTTCAATAAAGAAAGAAAAGGCATGCACAGAAACAAAGGAAAAAAACCCCCAACTTGGGTGATTTTGGTCAGTTGTATTTATAAGAGGGGATTTCAGGAATAAGAAACATATACAATGAGATGGTTGGAAGATATGTAAATGTATCAAATTATGTGAGCTGACCCAAAGTGACCAAAGGGATATTCCATATCATATGACATTGTGCTCAGCAATAAAAGCTGAGAGAAAGAAGGAGGAGCAGGGAGTAGCTGTTATTAAGGCATTTCTCTTCCTAAGCATCTGCTACTCATACTTAGGCCCCACTTCCCGGTAAGTGGCTGGATGCTGGCTGCTGACGGGAAGTAGAGAATAAAATATTCATAAGAACTGGCTATTACTTGGGCCCCATCTGTCAAGATGGTTGCTCAGGACAGGAGAAGCAAGGTGTTTTATTTTTGGGCACCAACGCCAGCTTGGTTTGGGTCACTGTTGCACTCACCAGGTTCCTTGCGAAGATTACTTTTTGTTGGTTCAGGTAGTTCCTGCTATATTACTTCCTACAGCTTAGTGTCATCACAGATTATTTTCCCCAAGTTAAAATCTCCTTGTGGTACACACTGGATCTCCCCATTCTTTCACATTACACACCAAGTACACGCTGGTCCTTGGGCAAAGACTGTCCCACAAATGGGTTTGTCTTTTCCTAAAGGAGGATCAACCCACACTGCCTTCCCCTAGACATTTCCTTATATGCATGCACTACAGGGACCTTATCTCCTCCCACAGTATGTAGGCGCTTCTGTTTGGGCAGGGCCAGTCTAGTTAGCAAATTCTCTGGTGTTAACCAGCTGATTTCTTAGCTTCTGCTAAATTTATATTCCAGTGCTTTCATGCCCCATTTCCCAATGCTCTCAACATACCCTTTAACAGCCCATCATATCTCTCAGTCTTTCTGGGGGCTTGTGAGTGACAGGGGATGTGATGCACTTAATCAACACCATGTTTCTTGGCCCAGGAGTTTATGAGGTTATTTTGGAAATCAATTCCATTGTCTGACTCAATTATATCGGGGATATTATGTCACCAGAAAATTTGCTTTTAAAGGTCCAGGATGGTGTTTTGGGCAGTGGCATGGTTTATAGGGTATGTTTTCAGCCATGGGAGGTACTTTCACCATGGTGAGTATGTAGCTCTTGCCTTGGTGTGTTCATGGCAGTGGTCCAATGTAGTCAGTTTGCCAGGCCTCATCATATAGGAAACCCAGCCATTGCCCTCTATTCCAGGGAGACTTTACTCATGTGGCTAGCTTGATTGCAGCACATTTCACATTCATGAGCCTTCATGGTCAACTCCACACTTTGATCACAAGCCCATCCATATGTTGCATCTCCTTAGATGCCCTGATGTTTCGTGGGCCCATCAGGCTACAAATAGCTCACCCATATGCTCTCAGTCCAGGTCCAACTGAGCCACTTCAATTTTGGCAGCCTGTTTGTTGTTTTGATGTTCTTCAATGGCTCAGCTTTTGGGCATGTGAGCATCTACATGGCA
Organism: Vireo altiloquus; assembly: GCA_013396875.1. Taxonomy (NCBI): domain Eukaryota; kingdom Metazoa; phylum Chordata; class Aves; order Passeriformes; family Vireonidae; genus Vireo; species Vireo altiloquus. Next base: position 6,541 of record VZRF01007615.1, read on the forward strand.
TGCCTTTGGAGTCATGTTTTCTACCTGTGCAGTGATGTCCTGCCACAATGCACCAGCCCACATGGGTTTATCCCTGTGCTGCCAATTGGTCTTCTTCCATTGCTGCAGCCATCCCCATAGGGCATTAGCCACTATCCAGGAGTCAGTGTAGAAATAGAGTACAGGCCACTTTTCTCATTCAGCAATCTCTAGGGCTAGTCGGATAGCTTTCACTTCTGCTAACCACACTGATCACCTTCTTCAGTGTCTTCAATGACGTTTCATTCAGGACTCCACACAGCAGCTTTCCACTTCTGATGGTTTCCTTCAACACAGCAAGATCCATTAGTAACCAGAGTATATCATCTTTATCATCTTTCATCTTCTGATAACTTATTGTCTGGTGGTGCCTCTTGGGCATGAGCCACCTCCTCAGGTAATGCTCAAAAATCTCTGCCTTCTGGTCAGTTCATGATCTCTTCTGGGATTCCTGGGGGTTGGGTTTTCCCAGTCAAGCTTATGTGATCAACACTTCCCATTTACTCTCTTACTTAGTGTCAGTTGCATGTGTAGATGAGACCTCTCCTTTGAACATATAGTGTAGTACAAGCAATTGTAGCACAGTTGTACCAACAACTTTCTGAAGTGTCTTGAACTCCTTCATATCCTGCTAGTATGCCCTCTTTTAGTTGGGATGTAGCAGGCCTTGGATCCTCTATACCCCTGGCTCCAAAACTCTACAGGTCGACCTCAGGTTTCTCCTGGTGCTCTCTGCCAGAGGTTCCAAGTGAGGTCACACTCCCTATCTGGAGTGTAGACCACATATTGCATAGCTGGTCCTGTATGGACAGGCCCAAGAGCTACTGTACAACCTATCTCCTGTTTGATCTGTTCAAAGGCCTGTGGTTGCTCAGGGCCCCAGTCAAAACGGTTCTTCTTTCAAGTCACTTGCTCAAGAGGGCTCACAGGCTGATTAAAACCCAGATATGCATTTTTCAGAATCACACAAAGGCCTAGGAAAGATTGTGTTTCTTTCCTGTTAGCTGGTAGGGACATAGCTGTTTTCTTATTGAACACATCCCTTGAGTCTGTGACAATGCATCTTGGTATTTTCACTGTGTTTCCCCACACAATGATGTCATCAATGTATTGCAGGTGATCAGGGGCTTCACCCTGCTCTGGTGTAGTCTGGATCAGTGTGGAGATCCAGGAACCCACTATTGTAATGTCCTGGAAGGAAGCCCCTGAAGCATAATACTAAGCATATAAAAAAGCCTGCCCCCATGATGCTTTGCCACAGTATGTAATGTTCCTCAGTTCTATGTACCCCAAGTTAGCCTGTGGGCTTTCCTCACCCCTTTTTCCCTTCTATGGCTCGTGCCTAGAAAGTTCTCCCAATGCCCTTGTTTCTCCACCCCTACATTCCCATTGGCTTCTTGTTGGGAGCTCCATCTTAGCCCCGCCTTTGCTCCACCCTGTGACCTCAGCCCATTGGACCCTGATGCTCTCTCCTCCCCTTTTTTTCCCTGTATTTGAACCCTGGTCATTCCAGTGTTCTGGGCATTTGGTCTCTGCTTCCCTTGGTGTTGAGGTGAATAAACCGGCACTGGACTGCTATACCAAAGCCCCTCTCTCGTCTTCATCTGCCTGCCTGCTATCCGGAGCTTAGGGACCACGTGTGTGAGTGTGTTTGGTGTGCCTGCTGCTGACCGGAGCCACCTCCCCAGCTGGAGCCGCTTTTGGAAGGTAGCGTCCTCCCATACCACCGGACAGTGCAACATTACAAGTGGCGCCCAAACTGGGACCTCCATGGACTCCCTGAACGAGTCTCAAGCTTTTCCCGGCTGGAAAAAAACTGCGTTCAGCGCATCGCTTCCACGAGGGAGACCCCCTAAGTTTTATTAGGGCAATTCTGAGGGGCCGACCAGCACCCCTCCTGGGATGGAGGATTGGTTGAAGCCAGCAGACCTTCGCAGACCCTTTTTGGTGACCTGCTGCCGGTGTGGTGAGTTGTGGTGGGGGTTTTTTCATTCAGTTTTTATTTTGCCTTTTTCTTGGGCTCTGTAGAAGGGAAATTTGCAGGATAGGAAAAACACTCCCCATCCAGCAGAGCGAGGTTTTTACCCAAGTTGAGAATACCCTGGTGGTGGGGAAAAAATATTTTTCTACGGGAGATCTTAAACGATTTGTTCATTGGGTATTTAAAAACTTTCCTAATGTTACCTAGGACTCGGTTATGTCTGTTGAGTTCTGGGATTCTGTCGGGAAGACATTATAAATTTTACAGTCCCAAAGGGAATTTCGGGTGGGAAAGTTTTACCCTGTTTTTAGTGCTGTTTATGAATCGGTCGGGGGGGCTTGTTAAAAGTTCTAAAAGTTCAGAATCCGAGTTGTCGTATTCCTCTCCCTGTGATCCTAGTCCCTCAGCCCCTCAGGAGGGTGCAAGAGATGGAAACTGCTAAAAGGTACAGGAGAGCCACCTACCTTCTGCTGTTTCTTGCCCTTTCCTTACCCCTATCCTGGGTGACACTGGCCATGCTGCTCTGGACTCTAACCTAGCCCTTTTCCCTGCTCCTTTGTACCCAGTTCCCCTATTGTCCCTTGTACAAAATGGCACTGACCTTGTGGGACGAGCAGCCATTTTGCCGAGTTCCTTTGTTCCTGGTTTTCCCCTTCCCGCGTTTTTGGCTCAAAATGGCTCTGACCACATGAGCAGGTCTGCCATTTTGAATGAACTGGCACGAACTTTTCCCACCTTTTTGGCACAAAATGGCATCGCACTGGGTGACCCCCCTCCTCCTTTTCCCGTCCCCATTACATCGGTCTCCTCCCCTGCGACGTGATCCAACCCCTTCATTGTGTCGATGGTCACCCCTGCATTGGGACCTCCCCCCTCCACGGGGATCTCCCCTCCTGCTGCAGGGTTGCCCCTCGGAGCTGCAGATTCCACCTCTCCTGCCGGGAACTCCACCTCTCCCACCCCTAGTGCCACCCCTGGTGGCCATGCCATGCCCGGTTCCCATGGTTCTGGGACTGGAAGTGGTCGTGACGCAAATCAGAAGGAAGCCATCTTGGCTGCTGGCAACCAATGCTATCAGACCATGCCAGGTTGCAAGGGACCTCACAGTAATGTTGCCAAGCCCCCCTCCTCTTCAGAGGAGGTGAGCAGTAGCTCCTCTGATACTGATGAGGAAGCAAATCATTGGACAAAGGTGCAGAGGTGGGCTACTGGGGATGGTGACTGGGAGATGGAAGAGTGCCTCCAAATGCTAGCAGCCCTAGTTGACTATAAAAGGGGGAGGAATCCAAAGTGGGATTCCATCCCCTATGGAGAATTAAAGGAATTATGTAAAGCTTGTAAAGATTATGGGAGGGGGTCACCATATTTCAAAAATCTGTTGAATGTTACCTTTGCTACTCATGTGATGGTGCCTAATGATCTAAAATATATTATGTCTGTCCTCCTCACTCCCGCCGAATATCTCCTATGGGAGACAGTGTGGAAAAGGCAGCTCAAACAACTAATTAATATTTACAAAAATGAGGATGGAAGGGCGCAGTTTACCATTGATCACCTTGCCGGTGAGGGGGATTTCAAAAAGCCAGAAGATCAGGCACAGGATATCCCCTGAGCCGTGCTGGAAGATATAAAAAATGCTGCCAAAAATGTCCTATTCCAAACACTGGACAGCACCACACCACAGCAAAGTTTTTCTGACATAAAACAAAAACCAGATGAGACTTTTATTAATTTTATTGACCATCTTAAAAATTCAGTAGACAGGCAGATTGACAGTATAACAGCCAGGGATGAACTGCTCAGGAAAAAGGCAATTTCCAATGTCAATTCAGAATGCAAAAAAGTTTTAAGAGTACTTCCAATAGACCCAGAACCCACAATTGAGCAGATGATTGAGATTTGCAAGAGAGTGTCTGCCCCAGAACATACTATAGCTGTGGTTGTTGGGAAAGTGGTGGCAGAAGCTCTGGTAACAGCCAAAGTTACTCCACCAACTAACAAAAAGAACTTAAGGTGTTACAAGTGTGGAGAAATGGGTCACATCCAAGCAGAATGCAATCGAGACTTTGTAGAGTGGCATCCCTCCACTGCCTGTCCATCGAATAATTGCTTGGAATGTAAAGAACATTTTAAACACTGCCACTAGTTTCAGTATCACCAACAGGTCCAACACCACCCTAGCTACCAACAGCGTACAGGAAACTACAGGCCAAGTGCAGGACAACCATGTGCGATGACATCAAATTCCAGGTCATACCGTCCCACGTTCCCCATGGAGAGTTGTCGCTTTCAGCCATCACTATTGACACCACCTATGACGACGAGCAGCAGCAACTCTCAGAGACCTTTGAGCAGATCCCACAAGGAACCCGGCACAAGTTGGTGAGCTCCCTGTCCATCCAATTTGACTATGAACGTGAGTACAGCATTCCGACAGGCAAATATGGACCTTTTAAATGGCGAAGAGGCGTTTTAGTTATGGGACACTCCCTACACTGGATTGATGAACTTGAAGTTGTCCCTGAGGTCCAAACCATGACATCCAAGAACGAAATAACTGTCAGAGTCATATGTTTGGATCCTCCTTATTTTTTACCTAAGGGGACCACCATTGCTGTTGTATATTTGTTACCAGACTGGACTGAGCCAATTCCCACCAATCCAGTGGCATTCTGGACAGAGATTGTGGGCCAGGATAAAACCCTGATTGAGTTCACCCTGTTCAATCGAGGTGATAAAATCTACCTCCCAGGGATGCTGGACACCAGAGCTGATGTTACCATCATATCGCACTCTGAGTGGCCATCAGAGTGGGAACTCGGTCCAGCAAATGGTGTAATCTCGGGGATTGGGGGAGCCATCACCTCCATGAGGAGTAAGCGCACCATTCTCATTGAAGGTCCAGAGGGTAAGGTGGCCACCATCAGACCATTTGTGGTTAGGGCACCCATCACACTCCGGGGAAGGGACCTACTCTCTAAATGGGGGATGCGATGAGAAATCTCAATTACACCAAAGGATTTTTAGTCGGGGCCACTGTAGAGCAGTTGACGTGGACCACCAATGCTCCTGTGTGGGCGGATCAGTGGCCGCTTCCAGCTGAAAAGCTGAGAGCGCTCTAATCCCTCATGGAGGAGCAGCTTTCCAAGGGACATATAGAACCAACCAACAGTCCCTGGAACTCCTGTCTTTGTAATTAAAAAAACAGGAAGAGACAAGTGGAGGCTTCTTCAAGACTTCAGAAACATCAATGAGGTCATTAAAGATATGGGTCCCCTCCAGCCCGGCCTTCTCTCACCTTCCATGCTCCCGCAAGATTGGGAAGTTGCAGTCATCGACATCAAAGACTGCTTCTTCACAATCCCGCTCCATCCTGAGGATGCCCTGAGGTTTGCCTTTTCAGTTCCCTCCCTGAACAGACAGGTACCTCTCAGGCGGTTTCAGTGGTGTGTATTGCTGCAGGGCATGAAAAACAGCCCAGCCATTTCCCAATGGCATGTAGCCCACATTCTCACACCTGTTAGAAAGACTTTTCCAGACACCATCATTTTCCATTATATGGATGATATTTTGATTTGCACAAAGGACAAAACTTACTTAGAGACTGTGCTTCAAAAGACCACTGCAGCCCTCGAGAGGCCCGGCTTTGAGATCACTGAAAAGAAGATCCAGCGGACAAGCCTGTGGAAGTACCTTGGATTGAGGATCAGGGAGAAGACCATCGTGCCCCAACAGTTCTCCATCAACAACAACCCTATGACCCTTCATGATCTCCACCAACTCTGCGGCAACATCAACTGGGTTTGTCCTCTCCTGGGTATCACCACAGAAGACTTGGCACTGCTCTTCAACCTGCTCCTAGGCTCAGAGGACCTGGATTCCCCATGTACCATCACCCAGGAAGCCAAGACCTCGACTGACAAGGTCACTGAAGCGCTATCATCTAGACAAGCCCACCAGTATGACCCAGACTTACCTTTTCAATTTACCATCCTGGGTAAGTCTCCAAAATTCTATGTTCTAATTTTTCAGTGGGACACCTCACTCAAGGATCAGCTCCTGATCATTGAGTGGGTGTTCCAATCACACCAGCTGATCAAAACAATCACAACACCGCAAGAGCTAATGGCACACCTTATCAAAGCCAGAGCTCACCTCCGGACCTTGGCGGGGTGTGACCTTTCATGCATTTACCTGNCTCCCCAGATCGCAGAATTAGCAGCCATCGTCAGAGCTTTCTCAAGGTTGCAAGAACCACTTAACTTGGTGACTGATTCGGCATATGTAGCTGGGGTAGTTGAGAGGGTAGAACATTCTTCGTTGAAAGAGGCATCAAATCTCAAATTGTATGAACTGCTCACGAAACTTGTCTATCTCCTCTCCCACCAAGACCAGCCATACCATATAATGCATGTGAGATCACACACCAACCTCCCAGGATCCATCACAGAAGGCAACCAGAGAGCTGATGCTCTGGCCATGGCAGTGCAAACCACCCTGCCAGACATCTTTAATCAGGCCAAGCTCTCACATCAATTTTTCCATCAAAATGCGCCTGCACTAGTGTGCATGTTCAAAATCACTTGTGAACGGGCAAGGGCAATTGTGACATCCTGCCCCAACTGCCAGAAATACGCCCTTCCATCTCTAGGCATCGGGGTTAACCCCAGAGGACTCGAGTCCCTGCAGTTGTGGCAGACTGATGTGATGTACTATGCCCCATTTGGAGGGTTAAAGTACATACATGTGTCCATCGACACATTTTCTGGTGCTGTGTTTACCTCTGCACATGCAGGAGAGAAGGCCAAAGATGTCATCCGGCACCTCCTCCTTGCATTTGCCACCCTGGGTATCCCCAAGGAAATTAAAACTGACAACGGACCAGCTTACACCTCACACATGTTCGAACAGTTTCTCAGTCAGTGGGGTGTAAGTCATAATATGGGCATCCCTCACTCCGCAACTGGGCAATCCATTGTCGAGAGGGCCCACCAATCATTGAAACAGATCCTTGACCGACATCTCAGTAACACTGAGAGACTTACCAAAACCACCTATGTTTTTAATTTCCTTAATAACTCCTTTATGAAGCCTGCACACCCCATCGTCCAGCATTTTGCCAACATCAGGGCACAAATAAAAGAAAGACCACCAGTGTTGGTCAAAGATCCTGAAAGAAAAGAGATTGTGGGTCTCTTTCCTTTAATTACGTGGGGGACAGGGCATGCCTGTGTGTCTACAGGTTCAGGTCCAAGGTGGATACCTGGGAAAAACATCAAACCCTATATGGCAGAACAACACGCTGCACCAGAAACACAACCAAATGCACCAGAAGACCATCAACAGAATCAAAGAAAAGATGCCTGAAGGAGGCAACGATGTAAGTAAAAAAGAAACACATCTCAGCTTTACCCAATTCCTGAAGATGACATTTTACCTGCCTGGATCACAGCTGAGTTCAATGGATGGTAACCAAAGACAGATGCAACAACTGATGCGTTGTGTTGGAAGAACTTTACCTATTTTACCCCAAACTGTGGTTATGTTTCTGCTCCCATCCCTTCCCTTGCCCACTTTCCCTTCCCCTAGTTAAAGAAGGGGGAGTGGGATGGGAAGATATCAAGTTTTAAAAAGGTTTACAAGTTCAGGAAGTTTTAAATTGTTCTAATATTTTATAGAGTTGTGTGCCCATCCTGACCCTGTTCCTGGTCCAGAGATGGAGTCTGGATGCTGCTTTTCCTGCCAACCATTGCAGGATGGATTGTCCCGCAGCCGGCTCAAAACATTTGGGTCACCCTCACAAAGACCTTGCAGCAGGACAACCTTTGCACATCCATGGACAGCATGGACAATCCAAAATAGAGCAGCTATTGACTACCTACTGCTTGCCCATGGACACGTCTGCGAGGAATTTGAGGGAACATGCTGCTTCAATATGACATCACGAAGCCAATCCATCCACCACAGCATCCAGCTCCTGAGACATCAAGTGAAAGACATTCAAACAGAAAAAGAAGACTAGGCAAAAAAGGACAGTGAAGGACATAGTGACTGGTTTTACAATTCATTAAAGCAACTAGGATTAACGGGATGGGTTCGGTCACTGGTTGTTGGTTTCCTTTGGATTTTAGTTGTTTTTATTGATTTTCTCATGTTTTCATGTATGGTTAAGATCTATAGAGCAGGTTTTTTTAATTCATTAAGAAGGGGGAGTTGTGGAGACCCCGGAACCCACTATTGTAATGTCCTGGAAGGAAGCCCCTGAAGCATAATACTAAGCATATAAAAAAGCCTGCCCCCATGATGCTTTGCCACAGTATGTAATGTTCCTGAGTTCTATGTACCCCAAGTTAGCCTGTTGGCTTTCTTTGCCCCTTTTTTCCTTCTATGGCTCTTGCCTAGCAAGTTCTCCCCATGCCCTGGCTTCTCCACCCCTACATTCCCATTGGCTTCTTGTTGGGAGCTCTCTACCTTAGCCCCACCTTTGCTCCACCCCATGCCCTCAGCCCATTAGACCCTGATGCTCTCTCCTCCCCTTTTCTTCCCTGTATTTGAACCCTGGTCATTCCAGTGTTCTGGGCATTTGGTCTCTGCTTCCCTTGGTGTTGAGGTGAATAAACAGGCACTGGACTGCTATACTAAAGCCCCTCTCGCGTCTTCATCTGCCCGCCTGCTATCCAGAGCTTAGGGACTGCGTGTGTGAGTGTGTGTGGTATGCTTGCCGCTGACCGGAGCGCCCTCCCCAGCTGGAGCTGCTTTTGGAAGGCAGTGTCCTCCCATACCACCGGACCACACGATGTTACAGATCAGTCTGTGACAAATGGTAGGACTGTGCTTCCACCCTTGGGGCACTTCATTCCAAGTGTACTGGACACTCTTCCATGTGAAAGCAAACTGTGGCCTGCATTCTGCTGCCAAAGGGATCGAGAAAAATGTGTTGACATACAGTAGTGGCATACCACTTGGCTGCCTTCAACTCCAACTCCCACTGAAGCTCTAGCATGTCCCAAATGGCAGCACTCAAAGGTGATATGACTATGATCAGGCCACGATAGTCCACTGTTAACCTCCACCCTCCATCAGACTTCTGTGTTGATGATATGGGACTATTAAATGGTGAGTGAGTTATGCTGATCATTGCTTTGCTCTCCAGTTGTCAAATCATGCCATGGATGGGAACCAGGGAGTCTTGGATGATGTGATATTGCCGTTGCTGCACTGTCATAGTAGCAATTGGCATCAGCTCATCTTCCATGCACAGCAAGCCCACAATGGAAGGATCTTCCAAGTCCAGGCAAGATAACTGTTTGATTTTCTCTTTATTCATGGAAGCTATGCCAAAAACCCATTGGTACCCTTTTGGGTCCCTGAAGTACCCTCTCCTGAGGTAGTCGATGACAAGGATACACTGGGACACTGGGCCAGTCACAATGAGGTGCTTTTGCCACTTGTCCCCTGTTAAGCTCACCTCAGCCACCTATACAGACAATTCTTGGCATCCTCCTGTCAATCCAGTAATCCAGATGGGTTCTGTGCCCCTGTACCCTGATGGCACCAGTGTACACTATGCAACAGTGATTCGCGGAGAGACAACTCTATAACTCACAAGGTAGTTATAAGAGTAGGTATGAATTTTATTCAGCGCGCTGAGGTGCATAGGGATAGCTCCTCAAAGATATGCACAATTTGGAGGCTTATTTCTCTCCTTTTATCTTCTACAAATTAGGTTATATGATACGCCTAATACATATTGATTTCCTAGCCCCGCCTGGCCCCGCTTCGTATTAAAATCAGTTCCACGCCTATTTGCAGCTGCGCATTGCTCTTTATTAGCCCCCTCTGAGGGTCTTCGGGGGTCTTTGGGGATGAAGAATCATTGTCTTCCTCGGAGTGAACTTTTCACCTTGTCCCCTTGCGCATGCTCTCTTGTCCTTTTTGACCATCTCCTAGAATCTGATACCGTGTTTTCTAACTTAGGGGCCCAAAGAATGTGAAGATAATTAGTTCCAGGTGAAGATAACAGTGATTGGGGCCCCAAAGGTTAGACCCCACTGGAGCCAGAGAGCTGATTGATCTGAGGGGGGTTTGAGACAGTCTGGTGCTTTTAACCCTTGATTCATTTTCTCTGCTTCAACAGTGTCTATCAAAACCTTATACTTCTGTGAGTGTGATGTACCAAGCCATTGAATCATACAGTCCAGTATATCCAGTCATCTCTTTCTTCCCCCTGGCTGAAGGCAGGGACCCTCTATTCCTGTTCCTGATCAGATTATTCACTGTCTGATCCTTGAAGGGCCAGATCAGAGGTCCCTTTACCAGAATCAAGGGAGGTGATCTCAGGCCTTTATGTCTGGGACATTGCTGATTGCCTTCTTGGGTCTCCACATCAGCTACACTGAGAGCCTTCTTGGGCATCCCCTTCTTAGTGGGGATCGGCCCCTTCCTCCTGCTCCCTTACTAATTGATGATATGGACCAGTTGACCTCCTTGTCCAGTTTTTGTTTTCACTACTGGACCAATTACTATAGTTGGCATTTGGGTACCTTGTCTCAGCTATCATGTTCTTAGATGTAGTTTGTATGCCAGTCTTAATCACGGTACTCTCAGAAGTGGTTTGGGTTTCTGTCTTAACCACAGTTCTCTGATAGTACAGAATTGTGGCTTGAGAGGCACAGGTCAAGCCACAGTACAGGACTAGAAGCTGCTGGTCTTCATTGAGATAGCCAAGGTACCCTTCTATCAAGTGGCATGCCAATTCAACAGGATTACTTGATGTTCAGGTGTAAAGTCCTAGGCAATGGGAGGCGTTAACCACCCTAGGCACCTACTCAAATCCTTCCAGTATTGCCTTATCCAGAAATGATCTCTTATGCCAAGACAACACCATATTCCACAAGCCCAAGAATAAGACAACCATGTTAATTAGTAGCATTAAGCAGCTCACATAAGGGTGAACAAGGACCTTGGGAGCCTGCACAATAAAATCACATGCATCAATCCTGGATAGGAAGAGGGAGTATTCCCTTATTCTCTCCACAAGATAGATACCCCAGCAGGGCAAAGTACATAGCTACTGTTTCTATTAACATGTTCCCAGGCTCAGAAAAATAAGGAGATAAATAGTGCAGCCAGCAAACTCCGTGATCTGCTTAGAAGCTTGCAACTTAGTGCAGAGGCCTGCGGCAGCCATCCTGCCCTTAACGAGAGCTCTGTGTAGAAGAGCAACTTGGTACTTGTCTATCTTAACTTTGATAAGGGCCTTCTGTTCTCTTGGGAAAGATGCATACCAAGGAAATGACTGCAGCCTTAAACACCAGGTGTGAATGTTTCTTTTCTACCTCCTGGAATGCTGGGAGGTGGATTGTTTGTATGAGTGGCTGATAAGGGGCAGAAAAGTCTGCCCTGCCAGGTGTTTGGCAGTGTAGCTGTTTTGTCTTTCCTTCTGCACGTTCCCAAAACGTTCTTAAAACTTTCCTCTGGTAGAAACATATAAATACTGGAGTGTGTGTAATAAAGATGGATCCTACTAAAAGAAGCAGTGATCTCTTTTTTTTCCAAGCTGCTGCACTTAGAAACTACTATAGCTATAGCATGCTCAATTCAAAACTGCTGTTGTCTTATATCCCACACTGGCTGTCACAAAAGACTGTGGTGGATTGACCTTGGCTGGTTACCAGGTGCCCAACTAGCCGCTCTCTCACTTCCCCCCTCAGCGAGACATGGGGAGAAAATAAGATTAAGGACTCGTGCATGGAGATAAAGGAGGTTCAGTAATGAAAAGGCCATGCACTGAAGCAAAGGAAAACACAAAACAGTTCTTTTCTACTTCCCATCAGCAGGTGTCCAGCCACCTAATGGGAAGTAGGGTCTCAGTAAACATAGCAGATGCTTAGGAAGAGAAATGCCTTAAAAATAAATGCCCCCCTGCTCCTCCTCCTTTCTCTTAGCTTTTATTGCTGAGCACAATGTCATATGGTATGTAATATCATAAATTTATAGAATCATAGAATGGCATGAGTTGGAAGATCATTTAGTTCCAAAGCCCCTGGTGTGGACAGGGACACCTTCCACTAGATCAGGTTGCTCAGAGCTCCATCCAACCTGGCCTAGAACACTTCCAGGGATGGGGTAGCCACAACTCTTGTGGGTAACATGTTCCGGTGCCTCACCACCCTCACAGTAAAGAATTTCTTCCTAAATATCTAATCTAAACCTACTCTCTTTCAGTTTGAAGCCATTCCCTCTTTTCCTGTCACTACATGGTCCTGTAAATAGTCTATCTCCATCTTTCTTCCAGGCTCCCTTCAGGTACTGCAAGGCTGCAATTAGGTCACCTCAAAGCCTCCTCTTCTCCAGGCTGAACAAACCCAGTTCTCGCAGCCTTTCCTCGTAGTAGAGGTACTCCATCCATCTAATCATCTTGGTGGCCTCCTCTGGACTCACTCCAACAGGTTGATGTCCTTCCTGTGCTGGGTACCCCAGAGCTGGATGCAGTACTCCAGATGGGGTCTTACCAGAGCAGAGCAGAGGGGCAGAATCACCTCCCTTGCCCTACTGGCTGTGTTTCTTCTGATGAAGTCCAGGATGCAATTGGCTTTCTGTGCTGCAAGTACACATGGCCAGTTCACATCTACCCTCTTCTCCACCAGCACCCCCAAGTCCTTCTCAGCAGGGCTGCTCTGGATCAGTTGACTCCCCAGTCTATGTTGATACCAGTGGTTGCTCTGACCCAGGTGTAGCACCTTGCACTTGATCTTGTTAAACCGTATGAGATTTCCATGCACCACTTCTCGAACTTGTCTAGGTGCCTCTGGATGGCATCCTGTCCTTCAGGTGTGTCAGCTGCAACACTCAGCTTGGTGTCATCTGCAGACTTATT
>VZRF01007618.1:0-45462 GCA_013396875.1 Vireo altiloquus
GAACCCCAGCCCTGCCCCAGCAGGGGAATATCCCAGCCCTGCTCCTGCTCCAGCCCTGCATCCCTCCTTGGCCATTAACTCCTCCTCCACAGGGATGTGCTGGCACCAATTCCTCGCTCCTGTTATCTCTGCCTTTCTATTGAAGGCCCATTACTGGCTTTAATCAGTGAAATGAATTTGTTAATGAACTGCCTGATAAGCTTGCCATGGCTAATGTTGGGAGGGTTTTATCTCCCCTTTTTTTTGGTTATTGTTTCTTCCATATCAAATAACTAAATAAATACATTAAAAGGCTGCTGCAGCTGATGGCAGCCTGGTCTTTTGCTTCAGGCAAATCATGGGAATAAATTCAGTTACAATTGCTTTGATGGGAAGAGATGTTAATGGGAATTTCAGCAGCAATATGAGCTGGGGAGGATTTGGGCTGGTCCCTGTGCTGTGACAGAGGCAGTGGCACTGCCAGCCTGCCTGGTGCCATCCCACAGCAGGGACAGGAGCTTGGGAACAATTCCCAAGGGTTCTTCTCAAATCATTCAAGCACTTTCCAAGCCTGAGGAGTCTCCAGGGACAAACTGGTGCCTGGCTTCTGGAATGGGGAAAAGCTGGGCTTGGTCTGAGAGGGTTTTGCAGCCCTGATGGTTCTGTGATTCCACAGCTGTGTCTGGGCTGAGGCTGCAGCAGTGACTGTGGAATGGGCCGGGAGATCCTGGTGATGCCTTTCCCTGGTCTTAAAATTAAAACCAAAACACAGTTCATGGGGAAAAGGGGTTTTTACCTCGGGATTTATTTCAGGATCCTTGGGTGCAGCACTTGGCCCAGGTGGAATGCCCTGAAAATGCATGGACCTGTCACACTGAAATACACACAATTATAGGCCTTGCAAAATTAACATATTTATCAAAGATTGCCCAATGAGAGGCTGGAGTGAAGCCCTCGTTGTGAGGAACCTTCCCCCTGGCTGGGCCTGTCTGAGGTTCCAAAATGTGTTCTGGAGAGGCCCTTGGTGTCTGGGGCTCCCAGGATGTTTGCTCTCCTGGTTTAACGGTGCCGTGGGGCTGAGCTGAGTTATCAGCCTTGGGGAGTCACAGTGTGTGGGCTAAAAGCACTGAGAGTACATCAAACTATAACAGAGTGTGTGAGAGGGGTGTGAAAGAAAAAGCAAAAAATCATCCTGGCATCAGCGGAAATCTTCATGCTCTGCTTGTCCATCTTCAAGCACTGTCATGGTGACCACGAGGGTGCTGGGGGTTCACTGCTGGGCTGGGTGATCCTAAAGGTCTTTTCCAACCTCAAAGATCCTGAGGATCCTCAAATGATCACATTCAGGCTCATTTGGGGATGAAGGATCAGGTGCTGTGTGGTTGAAAACCTGAGTCTGCTGTGAGCACCTTGGTGGTGACATCTCTGGGAACGTTGGAGGTGACACCATGGCCAGACAGCTGTCCTTGGAGACACCCCTCCAGGGCCAGGTGTCCTGGGTTCTGATGCACACAAGGTTTTACAGGTTAAAAGCAACCCATGAATACCTTCGGTGTGGAAATGCAGGGAAAAGAGATGTTTGTGAGAGAAATAAAGCTCAGAGAGCTGGGGGAGACCAGACTTCACCTTGCAGGGAGGAGATGAATATTGAAGGAGGAGATGGGTTGGGAGCTCCTTTTTGAAGGTTAGGATGGTTTTCCCTTTCCTTTTGTTTCCCCCCATTCATTTCAAAGAGCAGCTCGGGTTTGAATAATCCCCTTGTTTTGTCTGGCTGATAATTGCATTGATAATTGAGTCCAATTTGAATAATGACGTTCCAGGGGTTTGTGTGGCAGAGCCTGGGAACGGGGCTGCTTTAATCTCCACAGATGCATATTCATGATGCCACGAGAGATAGGGCTGAGAGCTGCCAGCCCCATTGTCTGCTTCAAACCAGGCTCCTTTGAGCCAAAGTCAAAGCAGGAGGTGATTGATCTGTACCTCCAAAGTGTCCTCTTCTCCCTTTGGATCTCTTCATCCATCCCCTCCCTCCCTGTCACAGCAGTTCCAGCCCATCTGAAAGTGTCTGTGGAGCGAATTCCTGCCCTGACCAGGGAGAATTCCTTCCTTCTCCAGCTCGGGTTTGGCTTTTCCTGCTGCAGCACGAGGTCCTCGATGTGTCCACTGAGCGTCCCTGCCCTGCTGGGAATTCTCCTGGAGCTGTGGCTGCCCCTGGATCCCTGGAGGTGTCCGAGGCCAGGCTGGATGGGGCTGGGAGCAGCCTGGCACAGTGGGAGGGGTCCCTGCCCGTGGGAGAGGGATGAGATTTAAGATTCCATGGTATGGGACAGCCCAGCAGCCCCTGGCACGCCTTGGTTCCTCCTGCAGCATTCCTGTGCCACTCCTGATGTTCTCAGCACAGCACATCCCTACTTCCCAGGTTACTGTGGGTGGCAGAGCCATGGATGTTGTTATAAATGCACATTGTATTGTTGGCTTTTCGCAAATATTACAATGAATGTCACATGTGTGATGTAAGAAAATGAAGCGGCATGGATATAGTTTGTGCAAAAAGTAGTGTGATTTCTTAGGATTATATCATATGTAGAATGTTTCTTTATGTAGTAAACNATGTAGTTAACTCAGGATAGCAAAGATGAGCAAGGAAGTTCCCCACATTCCTAAACCATCTGGTTAAGATAACAAGGACAGGACTCAGGCTCTGGAAGGAAGAATCTATCGATCAGAAGGGGACACAGAATGACCAAAGGATGTGGTCAGCAGAACTGGACCACAATGGATTATCAAATTTTAAACAGACCTGCAAGAAGGAAATAGTGACAGGATAGGGGGGACTTGAAACCCAGGAGATACCAAAAAAGGAATATTTGAATGATGCGCAGAAATCTAGGAATATGTCTGAGACTCGGGCATTGAACAGAAGAGGTTTGTTAGCTAAGGTGTGCCTCTGGCATCGTGCCAAGCACCAGGCCCTATTAACTCTGTGCTTTATTTCTGTCTCCTATTGTCCCTTTTACTAAACCCCTTATTAACCCTTTTTAAATTTTACCAGGAGTGAGCCTCGTTTTTCACAGATGTTATTAAACAAGGACCTTGGGAGCTTTGGCTGCAACACCTGAGCAGGCAAAGACAACGAACCCATGGCAAGAAGCCCCTCAGATCTTTAGGACACTGTTTTCATATTGGATTTGAGCATTTCCTGGATCAATTTTTAACTAATTCATGGCACAAGGTAAGAATCTTTATGTAACAGCTGTGGGGCTGACATTTAGTGGATCTTAGAGGAATCCAGCAGCAGGCCTGAAAAAGAGTTTCCTTCCCAAGGGAAAACTTCTTACTTTCTAAAGAGAACAATCCTGTAAACATTTCATGTTCTCAAGAAAGGTTTTGATAGAGATTTGTAAGCACTTTTTAGTTCTCAAAATAACAAGTGGTGGTTTTTTTCACTTTTACTTTGTTTTTAACTTTATGTTTTCAAAATATCCTCTCTCCTTCTCATGCAATAGTTGTAAAGAAGTGTTGTGCCATTGTGTCCATCAAGTAGCTCTAGCAAAGCAAGGTATAAAAAATGAAAGTTAAATGAAAACCTCTCAGCCTTTTGACGATCTGAAAAGATCAGAGCCTTTGCTCTTAATGCACAATAAGAACAGAACAGCCTTTGCTTCTGAAGGTTTGAAAAAGAAATTAGAAATATTAATATTGACATCCCCCAGGTCGCACGCCTGGAGTTTGGGGGAGTTTGGGATGGAATCTGCTCTGTTTCACCACACTGATTTTGGCACTTTGGGCTGAGGTTCAATGGACACAGTGGAATTCAGCCAAAGGTTGGTCTTGGAGGTCTCTTCCAACCTTAAAGATTCTGTGATTTGAAAATGTGTTTCTTAGGAAAGGCAGCCCCAGGAGAGCTCCTGATCCCAGGGGTGAGAGGGAATTTGCCAGAAACAACCCCTGAATTCCCTGTGATTCAAATTGTCACTTTGAAATCCACAGCACAGGGTGGGGAGAATGGGAGAATGGGAGGGGAAATGAAATTTCCTATGAAAACTGTCTGATTTTTGAGTAGGAAAACATTGTATTGAAGTCAGCTGAACAATTTACAGACTGAAGGGAGGTAGGAGCTGGGTGAATCATTTAATGGAAATCCCTAAATTAGCTATTTTTGATTCTTTTGTTCACAAATTGTCTTGAAAGAGCTCAGGAATTTTCCCAATTCCCTGTGCCAGTGGGCCCGGGGTGAAATTTGGCAGCTCTTTTTCCTCCCATCCATTGGAAGGATGGAAAATGTAGGATTTCTGCATGAGCAGCTTTACATTGGCTCTCCAAATGTGTTCCCCATTATTGTTATTTAATGTTTGCACACAGCAGAACTCGCAGGAATTGGATGAGAGTTCAAATAAAAGAGACAGAATTAAAACAGACCTTCCCAGGAAGAGGTAATTTATGCCTTGTGCAGGGACAACAGCAGGAAGGGGGTGGGTAAAGTAATTATTCTCCATGTACATATTGATATTTTTTATATAAGTAACTGAGCTGGGTGTGAAATATGGGAAATATGAACAATTTCCCTCACGTGTTTCTCCTGCTTTTTTTATTTCCTTTTTTTTCCCTGTATTTCTCCCTGGCAAAGCCTGGGCAGAGCAGGAAACACCAAATTTATTGTGTAGAGCAAAGCCTGGCTTGTACCTGTGGCTGAAGCCTCTCTTGTTGTGGATTTATGGTTAAACTGAGGTTTAATCCCTGCAGGATTCCCTCTGTGTGCTCCACAGGCTGAGCTCACACCAGCAATTCCTAAGGGGGCAATTCAGGGAAGAGTTTTCACTTTATTTACTTCTTCGTGGGGAAATGCTTCCAAAAATTGCTGCTGTTGAAATATAGAGAATTAGATTTTTTTTTTTTTTCCCTTCCGTTCTATCTGAGACAATTAATTGTTTAATTACTGAACACAGCTTTTTCCAGAGCCTGGACGAGGTGCAATGTTTCTGTTTGTTCAGACTCAGCCATTAGAGACTTTTAGCTCCTGCTTTGAACAGGGGAAAAAAAATCCTCCAAGGGGGAAATAGCTTCCAGTGATTAAATGAAATGATTGTGTGTATTTAACAGTCTGGAAGGTACATTTCCATTAAAAAAAAAAATAGGCAAACTATTTAAATTTGTCAAGTTATGGCATGCACTAATAGAACTAAATCATTTTTAAAAGAATCTCCCCAGTTTATTATTTCTTACAGGTAATTTTGTGTGCTGGTTCCTGAGATCTGTCAGTTTGTCCCAGGAGCTAAATTTTGCCTGATTCAAGGGAAGCTTGGGAGAAAACTGGAATTAATACATTAATTTTTAATATATTACATGTGTTAGACCACGAGGGTGGAGTGAGTGAGAGGAGGAAAATCTCCTGGATGGGAATCCTGCACGGAAGCCCAGCTGGAGAGGAGGGATTTGCTGTTTGTTCCTATTAACTCCCAGGGAGCTGGAAAAGCTGGATTGATCCATGTCCCTTCAGGGGAAAGGTAATTAATTCCCAGAGATTTCTCTTGTTCTCAAAGCCTTTTTCTCTCAGCAAGTCCAGTGAAGCTCAGGCAAGCTTGGCTTCATCCCTTGCTCAAAATTCCCTGGTAAAACAGGAGATGCTCAAGGAAAATCCTTGTGGGAAGAAGAGGTCGATGTGCTGGGATCTGTCAATAGGACCACAGACACTCATTGGCCTTCCCTGTTCTCCTGATGTCAGAGTGAATACTAATCACCTATAATTAATTAACGATGGGTTCAGGACTGGAGGCTCTCCTTGCAGAAAGCACCACCGAGGCAGGGCTGGTTTTTGTGGCACACTGAGAGCTCTGAGGGCACTTTCTGTGTTCTGCAGATCTCCTGTTCATCTCTGGGCAGCACAGGGAGCCTCCTCTGCTGCTCTGCTGGCCTTGGCTGCAGCAGGGTGTAAAACCAACACCTTTCTGGGACAGTGTTGCATGAAGGCCTTGTAGCCTTTGTAAAATCGTGACTCAAACCTATTACTTCAACTAAATTAAAAAAATAAAAAACTATAAAAAAACCCCCACAACTAAATTAAAAATTAAAAAACCATACTACATAACCATCACATATACATGTCGTAATATATAATAATTAATTAAATTATACTTATTATACTTTAAAACTATATAAACTGATGCCAAAATGACTTTTTGCTTTTTCTTTTACTCCCCTCTCACACACTCTGTTATAGTTTGATGCATTCTCTTCCCAAGGCTGATAACTNTCACTCCAGCCTCTCACTGGGGAATCTTTGATAAATATGTTAATTTTGCAAGGCCTATAATTGTGTGTATTTCAGTGTGACAGGTCCATGCATTTTCAGGGCATTCCACCTGGACCAAGTGCTGCACCCAAGGATCCTGAAATAAATCCCAAGGTAAAAACCACTTTTCCCCATAAACTGTATTTTAGTTTTAATTTTAAGACCAGAGAAAGGCAACAAACTATTAACCAACTAACTATTTAAAAAAAACCCGAGTTTTTACAATAAAAACCACTCCTTTACACCTACCTAAAAAATCTACATCACTTCATATCCCAGCAGGACAGTGCCCAGCTTTACCCATCACCAGCACAGAGTGCCTGCAGAGAGCAGAGCACTGGGCAGGCAATGATGTGAAGCAGCCTTCAGTGAGGATGGCTGAGCTGATAACGCTCCCATATCTCCTGGTTCTCAGGCAGGAAGTGTTCTGGGCACACAGGGGAAATTAAACCCTGCTGGAGCTGATGAGACAGTGAGGATTTCCTGCCCTGGGCTGATTTCCTGCTGTTTTTTTTCCTGATTTTTCCTGGGGCTGGAAAAATCTGGGATTTGAGTGGGATCTGCAGGGCACCACTCCAGTGCTGACCCCGTGGAGGATCTGCACATGGGTGAGGAATGAATCCCTGATCCCAGCTCTATTTCCTGACATCTCTCAGCCCCAGGGACTCACCCCCAGGGAGGTACTCAGGGGTAAGAGGCACAGGGCCTGGGGTTCCCCCAGAGCCCTCGTGTGACACAGGGGAAGGGGGAAATTCATGTTTTAGGCAAGGGAAGACAACTATCCAGAGAGAAAAGCTTGGCTTTTCCAGCCTCAGCGATTCTGTGACTCTGTGATTGCTGTATTCAACATGAATAACTCCAGGATGGGGTAATTTCCCTGTTTTGAGATGTTTGCCGTTCCCTAACAAAGCACCTTGCACCAAATACCCTGGAAGGCTTAAAACATGATCCATCTTCTCAATGTATTGCAGGAGAAAGTCTCTCTCTGGGAATATTAGTGACTTCACAACTGGAGCAAATAAATTCTGCTTTCCCTAAGTAATGCAGCTTATGGTGCGGATCTAATTTTAGATTCCCTCTGCTGCCCCTAAATCTTTGCTCCGTGTCTTTCCCAGCTTGATGGAAGGGCATATTTAATTATCAGGAGTCACATTTGTATGGACAGATCTTTCATCACCAAAGCATATGTCTTTGGGGTTTGGAATTGCAGAAATCCCATTATTCCTGAGCTCCGAGTAACCGAGCACCCAAACCACACCTGCAGGTGGCAGATGCTGATCCAGAGCAGGCACGAGGAGGAGCTCATTGCAAGGAGGGAAGTGTGTGGGGAAGATATTTTTTTNGGGCAGCCACAGCGGGTCTGGGTGGCCAATTAATACAATTAACATCTGTGCATTTCCTCTTGGCAATGTGCTGGACCTGCCCCTCACAGACATGGGCCCTGGTTCAAACACAGGAGTCTGCTGTGGTGTGCCAAGGGTGGCAAGGAAAAGCCTTTTAGGGCACCCCAAACTTCCTCTGAGGAGGCTGTGAAAAGCAGGGACTGCCTGTGGTGGGCCCAGTTTCAGCCCCATGGTGGTTCCAGTTTCAGCCCCATGGTGGTCCCAGTTTCAGCCCCATGGTGGTTCCAGTTTCAGCCCCATGGTGGTCCCAGTTTCAGCCCCATGGTGGTTCCAGTTTCAGCCCCATGGTGGTTCCAGTTTCAGCCCGATAGTGGTCCCAGTTTCAGCTCCATGGTGGTTCCAGTTTTAGCCCCATGGTAGTTCCAGTTTCAGTCCCCTCACCTCCCCCTGTGCTGTGTCACCTCCAGGGACTGACCCTGCCATGGCAAAGGCTCCATTAAATGTGAAGCAGTTTCTGCAGGCCCCAGATAATCCTAATTTCTAATATTTACCTGGAAGGTTTTGCCCCTTGAATTCTTGTGGCATGCTTCTAACAGGCAGATATATTTTGATAATTACTCAAATAATGTTATGAAAATCAATAAAAACCAGTGAAAATCCATTAAAAAGTCACAGATTGGACGTTTAGCCCCAAGCCCTGCTCACTGCTCAGCCAGTTTTAGAGCATTGTCCAGTCAGGTCCTGATTATCCTCCCAACACTCTATGCCAAGAACTTCTGCCTCAGCTTCATTGCTCTTCCATTAAAAAGCTGTTCTTGAGTCCATAAATTTATTTTACTCTGACTGCTACATGAAAAGTCATAAACCAATTTATGAGCTGAGAAATGCTTCTCTCTCTGCCACAGCAATTTGACATCTGCCAGCTTTAATTCTGGCTCTCCTAAAGCCTGGGTGAGCTTTGGGGGAGGAAGGGGAGCCAGAGAGGAGAGAAACTTCATCCTGAGTGCGAGAGGATGTGTGATACCACCACGGAATGGTGATGCCTTAAATGGCTCTTTAGAAACAGAGACCAGGCAGGAATAAAGGAATCAAGGAGGGATTGATTGGAAAGGCCTTCAGAGGTCACACTCTGGGCTCCAGAGGCTCCTGCCTCAGTGCATCCCAGCATGGACAATGCCAGCTCCCGAGTTCTTCCCACTTTGATATCAGCATCAATTGCCCAAGCAGAAGCCAGGCAAGGATGGAATTTGCCCAAGCTTGCCCCCCTCTCCCCAAGATGAAGGTTTGCAGTTGTTGGGCCCAGGAGGGTCTGGGTGTCCTTGGAGAGCGAGCTGGAGAGGCTTTGTTATGTCAGTGTGAGCATGAGAGAACAGCACTGAACGAGCTCCAGGGACCTGCAGAGCTACACTGGGCACTGCAGGGCTGGGAACAGAGAAAAGTTCAAACCTGAGGCACCACTGGGGCATTAGAGACAATGTCCCACAGGAGGTGCTCCAGGGGCACCTGCTCAGAGAGGAGTCAGGGGGGTACAAAGGGGGTGAGCCTGCCCTGCACAGGGACCTCTCCTCTGCCCCCAGCTCAGAGGGCACAATGAGTTTGATCTGCTGATCGTGGGGCAGCGGGCAGGAGAGTTTCTCCATCTGCACCAGCCTGGCTTCCTCCTAATGGCTGCAGCCTCATTAGGGCCCTGGCAGCTTCAAAGGGTTCTCTCCCTGTGCCACGAGCAGCACAACATCTTCCTCAACATCTAAGCCACCCCTGCATCATTGAGAGGGAGCAAAAAGCAAAAGAAGGGTTTGGATGTGAGATCCCAGCTCTGGTCTCTTTTAATCTCTCCTGAACTGTGAATTATTTATGCTCAGTTTGCACCTCCTGCAAGAGCTCCTGCTGCTGTTTATGAACCATCTCTGAACCTTCACTCTGTCCAGATCCCTCCAAGCTCTGCTCCGCCCTCAGCCTCTGCCATGCTTAGTTCCTCCTCTCTGAAAACCCTCAGGATTTTCCAGCTGCAGGACTGGAACCCCATTTGCTCCCCACATGCTCCCCCAGGCCCTGGGCACCCACACTGAGCTGCTGTCTCTGCCTCACCAGCGTTTCCCTTCTCTGACCCTGCAGCCAGCCTGGTCCCTTTTCCTCCCCCTGCAGCCTGTGCTTGGCACTGAGCCTGATCTCACCCTGTCCAGCCCAGGGCTTTGCCCTCAGGTCATTCACATTTCATTCTGTTTCTGCTATTTTGGTCTTTTCAGTGTCTCTGTGCACAAATCTGAAGGCAGCTCAGGCAGGGTCACCACCTCTGAGCCCAGGGTGGAAATGCTGATGTGCTGCTGAGGGCAGTGCAGGCTGCAGCCTCTCCCATCACACCTGGAGTCCTCCTCTGCACAGCTCTGCTCCACTGCCAGCAGTGCTTGAGACAAAACACAACCTGCAAGCAAGGAAAACCTAACAGCTGCTCTTTGGGAGCTTGTGGAAGGAAGAGGAGGCAGAGTTTTAGAAGAATCACAGAATGATTTGGGTTGGAAAGGACCTTAAAGATCATCCCTGCCATGGCAGGGACACCTCCCACTGTGCCAGGCTGCTCCCAGCCCCAATGTCCAGCCTGGCCTTGGGCACTGCCAGGGATCCAGGGGCAGCCACAGCTGCTCTGGGCACCCTGTGCCAGGGCCTGCCCACCCTCCCAGGGAACAATTCCTGCCCAATATCCCATCTAAATCTCTCCACTTTTATCCTAAAGCCATTCCCTGTGTCCTGTCCCTCCATGCCTTGTCCCCAGTCCCTCTCCAGCTCTCCTGGAGCCCCTTCAGGCCCTGCAAAGGCTCTGAGCTCTCCCTGGATCCTTCTCCTCTCCTCTGCAGTCTCCAACATCCTCCCAAGCTCCAGTCTCTGCTCCGTGGGACAGCACAGGACCATCCCCTCCAGAAGGAAATCCCAGCAGAGCTGAATCTCCTTCCCTGTGAAAGGAGCAGAGCAAGGCTCTGAGCTCTTTGGACACAACCTTCTGTCACTGTGGTGTAAAAAATACACCCAAGGCAGGGAAACTCCCATTCCTCATCCTGTAATTTTCTATCTGTGGTGTTCTCTCAGTTCCGTGGCTGCTCTTTGCATGTACCTAATTTGTCTTTATTACCAGAGCAAAGCAAGGCTGATATTTACAGTTCCAGCAATGCATCCAAGAGACAAACATTAAATGCTGGGTTTTGATTCATGAATAAACCTTTTTTTGTAGTCAGTGCAAGAAGATGTTGGCATTTTTTTGGTAACATCCCCATTGGAAACTGTTACAATACGGCCAATCATCAATAACTGCTCTGGATCTCAGTGCCATGAGAAACATGCTGAAAATATGTAAATTTTAATTACAAGATACAAGTTTAAATTTAATTTAAATTAGTTGCCATCCACAGTCAATGCTGCAGGGCCATGAGTATTCTCTTTTGTTTAGGTCACATCCTATCTTAGGGAATAATTATGGGGTTTAAAGGTACTTGAGTGCTTGATTTTTCTTTATTTCACCTGGAATCAGGAGAATAAATTCCTTCAGGGCTTAAATCTACTTTCTAATTTATTATTATCAACGCATTTCAGCAATCTGTGAGAATATGATAAAATTCTCACATTAAAAATCCACGTTGTTTCCAGAGGAGCCTTTTCCTCAGGGCAGAGTCACCTCTGGCTGCACTTGGCTGTAAATCTGAGCACAGTGTGGAGCATAAAGGGTTTTACATAGATCTTACAACAGATCTCGCTCCAAGAGCCCAAATCACTGCCAGGTTCCTGGGCTGGATGGCTGCTGGTAAAGCTCAGGTGATGCCAGAACGACTTTTGCTTATTCTTTTACACCCCTCTCACACACTCTGTTATAGTTTGATGTATTCTCAGTGCTTTTAGCCCACACACTGTGACTTCCCAAGGCTGATAACTCAGCTCAGCCCCACGGCACTGTTAAACCAGGAGAGCAAACATCCTGGGAGCCCCAGACACCAAGGGCCTCTCCAGAACACATTTTAAAACTGGGCCAGGCTGTGCTTCCTGTGTTGCCTTTCTCTGGTCTTAAAATTAAAACCAAACCACGGTTTATAAGGAAAAGGGGTTTTTACCTCGGGATTTATTTCAGGATCCTTGGGTGCAGCACTTGGTCCAGCTGGAATGCCCTGAAAATGCATGGACCTGTCACACTGAAATACACACAATTCTAGGCCTTGCAAAATTAACATATTTATCAAAGATTCCCCAATGAGAGGCTGGAGTGAAGCCCTCGTTGTGAGGAACCTTCCCCCTGGCTGGGCCTGTCTGAGGTTCCAAAATGTGTTCTGGAGAGGCCCTTGGTGTCTGGGGCTCCCAGGATGTTTGCTCTCCTGGTTTAACAGTGCCGTGGGGCTGAGCTGAGTTATCAGCCTTGGGAAGTCACAGTGTGTGGGCTAAAAGCACTGAGAACACACCAAACTATAACAGAGTGTGTGAGAGGGGTGTAGAAGAAAAGGCAAAATTCATTCTGGCATCAGTCTCCTGTCCAAGGGGACAAGGATGGGACAGGAGGAAATGGCCTCGGGCTGAGCCAGGGGAAGTTCAGGTGGATATTCAGAATAACTCCTTTTTAGGAATGGTGGCCAAGCCCTGGCACAGCTGCAGTCCCCATCCCCGGAGGGATTTACAGCCCTGTGGAGGTGGCACTTGGGGACATGGGGCAGTGGTGGCCTGGGCACTGCTGGGCATGGCTGAGCTCCATGAGCCTAAAGGTCTTTTCCGACCTAAACAATTCTATAGTTCAGTGGCTCCATCTGCGTCCTGCTCTGCAGTGTGACTGTCCCTGAATGTCACCTTTACACTGAAACTCCTTGTCTGTGGTGCTTCCACACTGCTGAGGTGTCTGAAAGGGAAAGTGTCAGAAATATCTGAAATACACATTCCAGTGATGTTGTTTTTTCTCCCCTTTTATTAGAAGCCAAGGAAAAGGTGACATCTGCTCCACAGTGTCTGTATTTTAATCACCTGTGAAAGGCTGAATTAACCAGCAGCTAATGAGACTTGACAGTTTTACTAATATTAGAAATGGGATTGAAGGAGGAACAATTCCCACGTACATTCTATAGATCTTTGAAACCCATACTTGAAATATGCTCTGGAAAATATGACTGCAGCTTTCAAACCATGCCCGTCATTTCCTTGATAACAGACATAAAGATCTCATTTTCTTGTCAGCAATTAATCAGCAGCCTCAGATAACTGGCTGTGCTGGAAAAGGGGAATTCAGAGCAGGCAGGTGACACAGAGAAACTAAAGCACACAGAGTTGTGAGAGGTTCGGGAGTGAAACATTCATTTATGGCCTTCAGCTGCAGGAGGGCAGGGCTGGAAGGGATGTTGGGCAGGAATTGTTCCCTGGGAGGGTGGGGAGGGGCTGGGATGGAATTCCCAGAGCAGCTGTGGCTGCCCCTGGATCCCTGGCAGTGCCCAAGGCCAGGCTGGACATTGGGGCTGGGAGCAGCCTGGCACAGTGGGAGGTGTCCCTGCCATGGCAGGGCTGGCACTGGGTGGCATTTGGGGTCCCTTCCCACCCAAACCAGTCTGGATTGTGTTGTTACTGGAAAAGCCCCACTGCTGAGCCCTGCAGCCATGGCAGAGCTCATCTCCAGAGCTCATCTCCTCACCCAGGCACCTCTGCCTTGGCACCTCTGATAGAGACACCCGAGGCTCAACCGCAGAGAGGAATTTGGGTCATTAAAAGCCAACTTTTATCAAAGTCCTTCCTGCATCACTGTGAGCTCCGAGCCCTTCCCAACCAACCCCTGGAGGCTGGTGCTGCTTCCCACACAAACGGGGTGGGAGCTCTCCCAGGAGCCTTCCCATGGAGTTCTCAGGAGGTGGGAATGCTGCCAGCTGCTCGGCAGAGTGTGGGTTAGGGAAGTGGTGTTCGACTCCATTTGCTGTAATTGCAGGGGTAATTGAGAAGAAAGACTCAACTGATAGGTCAGATCTCCTTCTCCAAGTAATTATGTGTGATCTATACAGAGGGTGCAGTGGCACGGAGACAGAAGAGTATGTAAATTTTGGAATGATTTCCTAGAGAAAACGATTAGAAGGTTAACAGTAGCTTGGCATCCTAAAATTAGAAATTATTTTAAACTCCGTGCGTTTGGGGAATTACCTCTCCCGTGGAAATGTATATCCATCTCGTTAGAGGCAATTTGGGAAGCAGAGAGGCTTTTTGATTACTGTAAATGGCTCTGAGAGAGAAGCAGCTCGTGGCTGGTGTGGGTGACAGGCTGTGCCAGGGCAGGAGCCCCTTGCCTGTGCCCCATGGTATTTTACCTTATTCCTCAGTAAAATATTCCTGAGGACACAGCCAGTCCAGGGAGCTGCAGGCACTTGGCCCTCTCAGCCCTGAACAAACAGAAATCCCTGCTGCATGCTAAGGTGCCCCAGAGCCACCACAAGTCCCCTGTGGGTTGATGTTCTCCTCACACACCCCTGGAGTGAAGGAGCCCAGGGCCAGGATCACACGAGAGGGCTCAGGAAATGCTGCTGAGCACCTGGCAGGTGCTGGAGGCAGAGGGAGCCAGGGCAGAGCATCCATGGGGGGGACAGGGCACCCCTAAAATCACACTCTGCCCATGCACTGCGAGGTTCTCCCAGCTGGAGCTGAAGGTGAAACCTGAACAGTTCCAGAAGATTTGCAGAAGCTTTTAATTCCCTCAGAGCTCTGCATCAAAGAGGTGCTGCTGATGCTGTGAACAGGGAGGGGCAGAGAGGGGAAAATGTTGTTCCTGAATTGTAAAGTTTGTTTAGCCTTAAGAAAAGATCAATGAGAAGGAAATAAAACCCTTAAAGGATATTCCTGTGCTCCCAGGAGAGGTTCTGTAAGGAACTCCCTGGAATCTCACCACACCAGCCTTGGAGCCATGTGTGCACCCAGAGCCAGGACTTGCAGTGACCCAGAGGAGTGGGGAAACCTCAAAAGAAAACCTCCTCACATTCCCTCTGAGGGTTTTCCCTCTGTACCTGCAAGAAATTCTTCAGTGCTGGGTGAAGCCCAGGGGTGGAGCATGGGGCTGGAAGGAGATCATGGAACCCTGGAATGGTTTGGGTTGGGAGGGACCCCAAATCCCACCCAGTGCCACCCCTGCCGTGCAGGGACACCTCCCACTGTGCCAGGCTGCCCCAGCCTAGCCTTCAACTCTAGTTTTCAAAATTTTCAAGGAACTGGAAGCAAATTTAGGAAGATAACCGAGAGCTAGACCTGCCAATTCCCTTTGCTCCTGGGTATTTTGGTAGCCTCGTGGTAAAATGAGAATAATACTTGTATGACCCTTTGCCATCCATGGACTGAAATGGGCTGAAGGGAGCTAAATATGAAGATGTTCCCTCTCTCTCACTCACTTTAGAAGGAACACTCTGCTTTGGGGGAAGTTTTTATTATTATCGAATTCTCGAGTTTTGGAATGCTCAGCTCCAAGATTTTTTTATTAAACTCATCTGTCAAAATAGAAATCCTTCCTGGAGAAGGCTGGGCTGTAAAGGACGTATCCGATGGATGTGTGAATATTATGTCCATAAATGTTTGTTAGGAAGATTATTCCCAGCTGATGTGACAAAGAGATGAGAAATTAGATCACAAATCTCATTAACGACCCAGACGCTGAAGGAGAAATGAAGCCAATTAACGTTGATGGGACTTGTCAGGAGAATGTCATGGTGCTCCTCTTCATGCCAGTCACACACCCCGAGCTCAACAGCCCCAGCAGCCACAGCTCCCCTCTGCTCGGGAGCAGGGCTGGGGGATCAGGAGGGAACCACGAGTGGATAATGTGGGAATCATGAATAGATACTGCAGGAATCTTGGCTGGATAATGCAGGAATCATGAGTGAATAATGCAGGAATTTTGGGTGGATAACCCAGGAATCACAAGTGGATGTGGGAATCATGAGAGGATAATGCAGGAATCATGAGTGGATAATGTGGGAATCATGGTTGGATAAAACAGGAATCATGAGAGGATAATGCAGGAATCTTGGCTGGATAATGAAGGAATCATGAGTGGATAACACAGGAATCATAAGTGGATAATGCAGGAATTTTGGGTGGATAACACAGGAATCATGGGTGGATGTGGGAATCATGAATCATGAGTGGATAATGTGGGAATCTTGGGTGGATAACACAGGAATCACGAGTGGATAACTCCTGCTTTTCTCTGCTTCCATGGAATTATCTCCACGAGGGATGCTATGCTGAAGTTCTGGCAGGCAGGGAGGCAGCAGGGCCAGGTCTCCCTGACCCGGCAGAGTCCCTCCGCTCTCATCCTCCGCGGGTACTTAAGTGGAATTAAAGCTCCGACTGCTCTGTTTCCATGACAACTTTTCTTTCCGTGAGAAAAGCCCTGCAAATCGCGGTTTGTGATTTGAGCACTCCGCAAATGTGGCCATTAAGCATCATCCCCTTCCTACTCCGGGTAAAGCAAAGCAGGCAAAGGCAGCCTTCTAAGCCTGGATAGAAAAGGAACTTTTCCACCTGAGAACCAACATTAAAAACCGGTGGAAATGGTTAAAGTTATCAGACTGGAAATCTTATTTATGTGTGGAGATACAATTGAGATTGGCACAGGAGTTACGCCTGCAGCTGGAAGGGAGTGGGACTGGGCAGGGTTGGTCCCTCAGGAGCACAATCCTGAGCCAAGTGATCCAAGATGGAAGAGGAGAAACCAAGGATATGAAAGGAATTCACTCGTTTTGTACTTCTAACAAAAATTCCACTTTGGGTGGGAAGGGACCCCAAATCCCACCCAGTGCCAGCCCTGCCACGGCAGGGACACCTCCCACTGTGCCAGGCTGCTCCCAGCCCCAATGTCCAGCCTGGCCTTGGGCACTGCCAGGGATCCAGGGGCAGCCACAGCTGCTCTGGGCACCCTGTGCCAGGGCCTGCCCACCCTCCCAGGGAACAATTCCTGCCCAATATCCCACCCAGCCCTGCCCTCTGGCACTGGGAAGCCATTCCCTGTGTCCTGTCCCTCCATCCCTTGGCCCCAGTCCCTCTCCAGCTCTCCTGGAGCCTCTTCAGGCCCTGTGAGGCCACACTGAGGTCACCCCAAAGCTTCTCCTCTCCAGGAGATCACCCCCAGCTCTCCCAGCCTGTGCTCCCAGCAGAGCTGCTCCATCCCTCTGCTCATCTCAGGTGATCACCACCTGCCTAATGCAAATATCTGTAATTTAATACAGAAATAATTGATTGCTTCAGGCAGTAAAATCACCTCTCCAATGGCCACAGAACCGAATGTGACTCCATAGAAGTTATTTTTCCGAAGCAGAATAACATAGAGCATTTATATTTATGTATACTAACCACAGGGGATTTCAGAAACCACTCTAAGTATAATTCAAAACAGGTGAGAATTAAAAGAAAGTTCTATGGACTGTGGTACCAAGTGATATTATTTAAGTTCCCTGTGCTGTTTCAAGGTTTAGATTGAATATTTGGGAAATTTCCTTCCCCAAAAAGGCCCAGGAAAGGCTGCCCAGGGCTGCTGGGAGATGCTGAAGCTGTTCCTGCCCTACCCACAAAGCTCAGCTGGGTCTCCAGGAGCAAACACCTCCCAGGATCTCGGAGCATTGCCATGGAAATTCCCATTCCCAGCTCCAGCACTAGGTATTAACACAGGAGTTCTCTGCAAATATTTGTATAATGGCTCCAAAGTGGTTGTTTTCCTGCTCGTTTGCCAAGAGGCTGGCTGGAAATGGGGTGGAAATGAAGGATAACCTCGTGGAGCAGCCGTGTGGGGAGCGGAGATCGGTTCAGGGACAGCGTTTGCTTCAGGTCCTTCCCGTGGAATTAAGGTCATTACTGTGATTTAGCAAGAGTGCACACAGGAACAAGAGAAAATAACATTTCCAAGGGCTGTTCAGCACTAGGTTGCAGAACACAGATGCTGGATATGATATATTTGCACTAAATTGGATTGTGGGTAAATAAAGGACTTGATCTGAAATTCGGGGTCGGAATCCTGCTCTGAGCTCAACGGGAAACCCACAGGCTCCGTTTCACTCCTGCAACTCATTCAATAAATGTTTTGGCATCCCTGTCTGTTCTGCTGCCTTAATCTCCCCTTCTAGAGAGCAGGAATTAGCATTTGTAATTTATTCAGCAGGGGAAACACAGCAAGGCTGGAGTGCAATGCCCCAGAGATCACCCAGGCGCTGAGTCAGCAGCAGGAGCATCGACAAACCACTCCTCTCCTGAGCAGCATTTAATGGCAGAGATGGCAAAGAGTGGGGAAAAGCTTTTATCTGTAGCGCACTGAGGCAGACACGAGACTCCAGTGGACCTTCAGACTGTTTCTGTAGCATTCTACTGTCCCCAAATCCAGCACTTGGATCCAGCTCAGCTAGGAGCAGCAGCAGGGCTGCTGAGGGGAATATTTTGGGCATCTCTGGCTGCCAGAGCAGTTTTCTCTCTGCTTTTGCCTTACCTGGGGCTGGGCAGGACTTGCTGTGTGCTGGAGTAACATCCAAGCTGACAAAATTTACTTTCCCTCCTCAGAGGTCGATTTCCTCCTCTCTTAACTGGTGCAGATTTATCCCTGAGCTTACTGCAGGATTCTCCTGGAGGTGCCAGTGCCCTGCAGGCTCTGCTTCCCCTGCCCCACATCTCTGCACTTCACTTCAGGTTGGATTTTAATGCAGGTAATGGAACCAGCAGCTCTGGGGCAGGGCCAGGGTGGGATAAATCAGCCTTTTCTCCCTGACAGGAGGCTGGGACTGGGGGAATGAGGGACAGGGAGAGAGGAAACTGCCCCAAGGTGCACGAAGGGAGGTTTAGATTGGAGAGTGAGGACATTATTTGATGGGAAATGCTGTCCAGCCCTGGCACAGCTGCTCAGGGACCTGGTGGAGTCCCCATCCCTGGAGGTGTTTTTAGGCTTGAAGAGTTTTTAGAATCACAGAACACTTGGGTTGGAAGGGACCTTAAAGATCATCAACCCCTGACACGTCCGAGAAGTCAGACTTGAACTGAGCAAATCCTTCATGTGCATCATCTCTGAAAAAAAACACTGATTAGCTTCAAACCCTGAGCCTCCACGGGGATAAATCCACATTTACAGCCCTTGAGCTCACGTTCTTCCCTTTTTCTGGGTTCGTTTTTTGCTGTGTTAACAAAGTCAGATGGGCATAAAACTGCTCCGAGCGCAAGGCTGTGAAATGGCTGTGGGCATGGCTGTGGAGCCTGGGGAAGCTCCTGCTCCCAGCTGGGGCAGGACTGAACCTGCTGCTCCTGGAGCTCAGCAAAATCCATCCAGTCCTGCTGGGGCAGAGCTGGGACCTGCGGGAAAGGCAAAAGGTGAGGAGGCTTTCGGATCGAGTGAGAAAAACTGGTGATGAAATAAAGCAAAGGTCTGAGGTTCAGCTGCAGCTGCGAAAGGTAGAAGAAGATACAATAATCTAGACAGCAAGGATGTTGAACAAGGGTTGGTGTTTCTAGGTTTGGCTCAGAGAAGTCTTGAAGCTGCAGAAAATGTGCTTGGCAAGATAGTTGAGTTTTAAGCTCAATAATGGAATATTGTGTGTTGTTGTTACAAGGCACACAAGCGAGCTCTGTTTGTAGCAGGTCTATGTGTGCTTCTCACTGATGAATTAAAGCACTTGTCTGTAAACTTTAGATCATGCTGTTGGCTAAAAAGCTTTTAAGAATGTTCTGTAACAAAGAGGCTTTGGGCTGTTGGTGCAGGCGTGAGCTGTGTGCCATCTCTGGTGTAACTGAGGCTGGTGCCTCAATGAAATAACAAAAACCTCCTGCAACATCTGCCTGCGCCCTGCTCACAAAATACACCAACAGGGCCCTTCCTGGTGCTGCCAGCAGGGATGGCTCTGGCCATGAATCCTCCGTGCAGAGTGCTCATTATCCCAGCCCCGAGTGGGAATCCATCCCACAAAGCACCCCCAGACCTCAGCCCCACGCACAGAAAAGGGCATTAATGCACATTTAAATGCACACACAAACATCCCAAAGCTCCACAAATGCATTTTTTGGAAAAGGGAGATTTTTTTTAAATGATGAATTTTGCAAAGTGAGATGACTTTAAAGATGGATATTCTGAATTTCTAAAGGCTGTCAAGGGGCACTCGGCTTCCCAAACTTCCCTGGAAAAAGGAATTCAGGCCATTCTGGTTTCTCTCAGTGAGTGTCAGACTGTTGGGAGGCAGCACCAAGGGACGTGGGGTGAGAGGCAGAGCTGGAACTCCTCAGCTACAGGAGGGAATTCAGGGGAGCTGAGGATTCCCTGGATTTGGGCCTTTAACATCAGCAATCCCAGACATTCAGGCAGCACCTCTTGTCCTAAAATCCCTCTCTTTATGGGCTGCATTCGGCCATTTCCACATATAATGGCTGGGATGAGAAGCTGTAAAGCATCTCTGCACCTCCAGCTAATAAAACCTCACATAACTCTTCCCCAGAGGGAAGAATGAAGAGCGAGCACTGGAAGTGCTGCTCAGTCCCTGGGATCTGGGGAGAGGGAGTTTTGTTTCACTCTTGTGAGGTAATTTGTTTAAACCTGCATGGGGCTGGAGCAGGCAGAAAATTAATCTAATTAGGGACCCTGATTATGTTTCTCTGTATCAGAACTTTGCAAAGTCATAATAGGACATAAAAGTTCTACCTGAGCACAAGGGGGAATGGGTTCCCAGTGCCAGAGGGCAGGGCTGGAAGGGATGTTGGGCAGGAATTGTTCCCTGTGAGGGTGGGCAGGCCCTGGCACAGGGTGCCCAGAGCAGCTGGGGCTGCCCCTGGATCCCTGGCAGTGAATATTCCCTCTTTCCATGAATTACTCCTTTCATTTTTTCCCTCCTTTCAGTCTTTTGTAACCATAACTTTATTTAAACGCCACTTTTCTTTCCAGTGACTGCAATAATTTCTTCAAGAACATATTTTAATCGCTTGCCTATATACTCAGGATTTCTGTTTGCTCCCATAATTGCTCCTTAATTATTTTCCAATTGCTGAAACAACAGTTTCCACAGTTTATTAAAAAGCCTTTTTGAAAGCATCCCTCCAAGGCATTGTCAGGGTTTATGACTGCCACTAACAGCCAGAGCCTGTGAATAATCAGCAGCAGGGGCTGGTGGCACTCCCAGGGAAGGGAGAGGCTCAGGCAGAGAGCACCAGGAAGCTTCGTGTCAGCCTGGATCTCCTTCAGGGCAGGAGCACAGGCAGCTCCCAATGTCCCAAGCACTCCATCCCAGTGGGATGAGCAGAGGGATGGAGCAGCTCTGCTGGGAGCACAGGCTGGGAGAGCTGGGGGTGATCTCCTGGACAGGAGAAGCTTTGGGGTGAGCTCAGTGTGGCCTCAGAGGGCCTGAAGGAGCCACAGGAGAGCTGGAGAGGGACTGGGGCCAAGGGATGGAGGGACAGGACACAGGGAATGGATCCCAGTGCCAGAGGGCAGGGCTGGGTGGGATATTGGGCAGGAATTGTTCCCTGGGAGGGTGGGCAGGCCCTGGCACAGGGTGCCCAGAGCAGCTGTGGCTGCCCCTGGATCCCTGGCAGTGCCCAAGGCCAGGCTGGACATTGGGGCTGGGAGCAGCCTGGCACAGTGGGAGGTGTCCCTGCCATGGCAGGGCTGGCACTGGGTGGGATTTGGGGTCCCTTCTCACCCAAACCAGTCAGGGATTCTGTCCCAGCTCTGAACACCCCAAACTCAGCAGTCCCCTGGGCCCCCCCTGGAAGGAATTTTGGCTTCAGTCATTCCCAGAGGTGCTGGAGCTGGTGGGGACACATGGATCAGCTGCTGGACAGACCAGAGCTCTTCCCAGGATGAATGGGGTCCTGTCACTGTTCGGTGCCACCTGCTCAGCTCCTCCTGCACTGAAGGACTTCACGAGGTCACCTGGCACAGTGAGCACGCCAGGCTGGTGTCACCAGCAGCCACCACGGAGCCCTGTCACTGTTACCTGGCTCCAGCAAAGCCCCTCCTCCCCGTGGAGCAGAAGCAGAAGTGCATTGATCCCAGAATCCTGGAATGGTTTGGGTTAGGAGGGACCCCAAATCCCACCCAGTGCCAGCCCTGCCATGGCAGGGACACCTCCCACTGTGCCAGGCTGCTCCCAGCCCCAATGTCCAGCCTGGCCTTGGGCACTGCCAGGGACTCAGGGGATTTACAGAATAAACTCTGTGCATTGAGCACTTCAACAATCTCCAGGTGTAACTTTATAAGCCGTGGTGGAGTTTTCCTGCTTTTCCCATTTCTCTATGCTGGGATAACTGCAGACATTCCTCCTGCAGCCCAGGAACAGCTAAAAGCTCTTATTTCTGGATCAGCTGATTCTGCAAACAATATCACAAGCGAGAGAGTTCTCAGTGCATCACCTCCCTGTCAAAGAAACAAATGCCTTATTTACCCAGGGAGCACAGTAGGAAAAAACTAGGATTTCACCCAGGAACAGGCTCCTGACAGTGATGGTAGTTAAAGGCTATCACATGAAACATTGAATTATCGGCTCAGGCTGCAGAGCTTCAGCGAGATAACAGAGAATTCTGCATAATAATGGATAACTCCATGCTGAAACCAATGCTATTAGACTGCACTGATGTAGAGACTTCTTTTATCCATAAAGCACAATTAATGATTGAACCGAGGAGGTTTACATCAGGCTCTCTGTCAGGGGTGAGGCTGCCATCCCCTGAACCGACAAATGTGTCAGTGCAAAGTCCTGCTGTGAAATGCTCTGGGCAAAGTCAGGTTTCTATTAGAAAACCACACCTCAATCAGCTCCCCGAGGGGTTCTCAGACACACAGAGCAGGGCCAGGTGCCTGCAGTCCCTTCAAACAGCACCAGGCCTGGCTGGGCTCCTCTGTGTGCCAGCATTCCCTGTCCTCCCAGCTCCCTGAATCCCAGTGCTGCCGGAGCAGCTGGGGGTGTGGGGCAGGAGGCAGCAGGAGGCAGTGGCAGTGTTGCCTTTCCCTGGTCTTAAAATTAAAACCAAAACACAGTTTATGGAGAAAAGGGGTTTNAATGTGTTCTGGAGAGGCCCTTGGTGTCTGGGGCTCCCAGGATGTTTGCTCTCCTGGTTTAACGGTGCCGTGGGGCTGAGCTGAGTTATCAGCCTTGGGAAGTCACAGTGTGTGGGCTAAAAGCACTGAGAACACATCAAACTATAACAGAGTGTGTGAGAGGGGTGTGAAAGAAAAGGCAAAAGATCCTCCTGGCATCACTGGAGCTGTCTCTCTTCAGCAGGAGCTGTGCTGCTCCCAGCACAGGCTGCAGGGTCTGTGCTCAGCCTCACCTGCCCAAGGCTGGCACTGAGCACAAGGACCTGGAGCTCCTTCCGTGTTTGTGCAACACTCTGAGGCACAGGGGGGACTGCTGGGGGGTCTGGGCAGGGCCTGGGGTTGCACTGGGTGGTCCCTGTGGGTCCCATCCAGCTCAGGACATTCTGTGGAATTAAATTTCACAACCCCCTCTTGGTACCAAATCACACAAACTTTACATTGCTCTAAAACAGCATTCCCACTAACAGCAGTCTTATCTGTAACAGAGAGATAATTTAAGGCTTTTTTCGTATTCCACCTCCCAAAAATGGCGAATCAAAGCAATGATGCCACTTCACCAAGTGCCAGCTCTCACAGGGACAGGCAGGGACACCTCCCACTGTGCCAGGCTGCTCCCAGCCCCAATGTCCAGCCTGGCCTTGGGCACTGCCAGGGATCCAGGGGCAGCCACAGCTGCTCTGGGCACCCTGTGCCAGGGCCTGCCCACCCTCCCAGGGAACAATTCCTGCCCAGTATCCCACCCAGCCCTGCCCTCTGGCACTGGGAAGCCATTCCCTGGGTCCTGTCCCTCCATCCCTTGTCCAGAGCCTTTCAGCATCTTTCCTGTGGCTCCTTCAGGCCCTGCAAGAGGCTCTAAGGTCCCTCTGGAGCTTCTCCTGTCCAGGAGATCACCCCCAGCTCTCCCAGCCTGTGCTCCCAGCAGAGCTGCTCCATCCCTCTGCCCATCCTGGTGCCTCCTCTGGCCTGGCTCCAGCAGCTCCAGGTCCCTCCTCTGCTGGGCAGGGCTGGGGCAGCTCTGCAGGTGTGGCACAATCCCCTAAACAATGTGAGAGGAGTACCAGAGCTCAGCTGCCAAACCAGAGCCCTGGGAAGGCGACTGAAGCCTTGCTGAACCCCAAGGTTTCCCCAACAGCCTCTCCCAGCACTTCCTAAGGCTGGGGATTGGTGTCGAAGTGCAGGACTGAGCACAATAAATGCCCCCGAGCCCCCAGGGCAGCACGGAGCCGTCAGAGCAGGGATCTGATGGAATGGAGAGCAGAGCCCGGCTCGGGGGATGGCAGCAGTTATTTAACAGCATTATTTGCTGTGCCTAAAGGTGACAGAGGAGCCTGTGTCAGGCAGCTCTGAGCCGTGATCGATGGCAGCCCCACGCTGCTTTTATTGGAACAAATGCTCCGACAAGGGCTGGTAATGTGATTGTATCTCCTGCTGCTGTGTCCTACAGCTCCAGCCTCCCGCACGAGCCAATCGCCTCCTGCAGCAAATAAAATAATTCCCTATTACTCTCCGCTATGAAAATGCCATTTCTTTCCATTTGATGAAGTGACTTCTGTTTAGCATCTTCACAAAGCAGAAGGGTTGATGGGTTTGATGGATTTTGCTCTCTTTTCTGCAGGTTTAGTCGCGGCTGTTAAACTCACACATCCATAATTTCTGGGATGCTGCTGGTGTGGGGATTGGGGGGCACCACGCCATTCACTCCCACAGTGGTTCTGTGAGGGATGAGAATGGATCTCAGGAATAACATTCCTCTGGACAAATGATCTCTGGGGCCACAAAGCCAATTTAAAGGAAATACAACTTTGTTATTCAGCGTTTCACAACAAATGCCAACCAGAATTCCACGGAATAAAATCGCAAAAAAAGGAAAGATCAGCTGTGTTGGAAGATAAAATTGTTCAAAACATTTCTAAGGCTGAAAAAACGACGCCAAAACTTTTCAGGGGAAGTAACACACCCTCAGCACCGAGCACTTGGCCTTTCCCAGAGTCACTCTGCA
Source organism: Vireo altiloquus (assembly GCA_013396875.1). Lineage (NCBI taxonomy): Eukaryota > Metazoa > Chordata > Aves > Passeriformes > Vireonidae > Vireo > Vireo altiloquus. The sequence continues at coordinate 24,645 of VZRF01007618.1, forward strand.
GCCCTGAGCCCTCCCCTGGCAGAACCCCACCCGTGTTTTGCCTCCTCTCTGCTCCTCGCGGCTCTCGCAGGACTCCAGAGGTGATTCCCAAGCATTTCTCCCTTCCCGGACAAGCTGGGAGGATTTCAGAGGCTGGGGAAGGTGGGGAAGGTGGGGAAGGTGGGGAAGCTGGGGAAGCTGGGGAAGGTGGGGAAGGAAGGTGAGGAAGGTGAGGAAGGTGGGGAAGGTGGGGAAGGTGTGGCTGTCTGACAGGGCTGGGCTGCTGCAGAGGTGCAGCCCCCAGATGTGCAGACTGTGCTGGCCGGAGCTGCGGGCCCAGCTGCCTCATTACAGGGGATAATTAACGGCAGCTGCCTCCATGGTTAATTACTGCCGGCAATTAGACACGCAGTGAGAGCTGTGCTGGCCTCACCTGGCGCTGTGTCCCTCCCAGCCCAGCACACCCTGAGCTCTCCCCGTGCCTCACCAAGGGATGCATTTCTTTCCCAGGACGTTTTTGCATCTTCCCATCACGGAATCCCTGAGGTTGGAAAATCCCTCTCAGCCCATCCAGCCCACCCTGTGCCCCATCCCCACCTTGTCTCCAGAGCTCTGAGTGCCACCCCCAGGAATTCCTTGGGCACCTCCAGGGATGGGCACTGCAAACCTCCCTGGGCAGTTCCAATCCCTGAGCTCCCTTTCCATGGGGAAATTCCTGCTGCTGTCCACCCTGAGCCTCCCCTGGCCCAGCCTGAGGCTGTTCCCTCTCCTCCTGTCCCTGTTCCAGGGAATGGAACCAACCCCAGGATGGTTCAGGCTGGAAAATTCCATCAAGCCCAGCCAAGAGCCAGCACCAAACCCTGCCTCAGGTGCCTCCTCCCCAGGGGTTTGAACCCTCCAGGGCTGGGACCTCAACCCTTCCCTGGGATCCTGCTCCAACAAAAACCCCAAACTGCAGAGCAATGTGAGCACAGATGGTGCCAGGGCCGATCCCCTGGCTGGGAGCTGAGATCCATTCATCACACACACACTGAAATTTTTCACATTACAGCTTTTGATAGAGGAGGAAACAAGAAATGTACTCTCTCCCTCAGGAGAGAGAAACAAAGAAGTGTAATAGCTCCAATATTAATTTTAATATTATTTGTTGCCCACAACAGCTTGCAAAATACAAAGACACCTCAGCGGGGCTTAAACACTCTGCTTTAGGAAGCTGCACCCAGGGTAGAGTCTATGAAAAATTAAAATTACACCACCAGGATTTTCTGTTAAAAATCCCTTAAAGCCTCATCATAATCAACAGGAACATTTGTCATCTTTAAAATGTTTTAGGTTGTATTTTCCCGAGTTTTATCATCCTTAAGATTCCCTTGGGAAGGGCAGAGCAGTGACAGCGTGCCCAGGAGAGCTCTGGCTTAGAGCCAAATGCTCCCATTAAATATAATCAAATATACTCAAATATTATATATTAGAGCAAAATCTATTCCATATAATATATATCTCAAATGAAGTATAATCAATGAGTAGCACATTTCCTTGCAAGCACCAGAGTAAGGCAGAGCAGGGAGGGACAGATCCACCCCCCTGAGCTCCCCGAGATCCCATCCTTAATTTCCCACTAGAAAACTGGGATTTTATTTAAGGCAACCTAATTTTATTTGGAATTATTATTTGTTGTGCATGTTCTGACAACATCTGATGATCCCCAACCTCCTCCTGCAGCCACAGACACCAGAACAGCCCCTGGAGCTCGTGCAGGACCCCTGAGACCCCAAAATCCACCTGGATCTGGAGGAGCTCCTGCAGCCCCCACACCTGCTTGGGAGCATGACTTTAAATCAGATTCTGCACATCATGGAGCAGCTTTGCCTTTTTAAATTTTGTATTTTGGCTCAAACTCTGGATTTGGATTTCAGAAAATCAAAGGATTCCGTGAAAAGTTTTAAAAAGAGAAGCAAAGCTGCAAAGGAGAAGGAGAGGCAATGACCAAAAGTTGTAAAGTTGATTCCAGCTGGGCACAAGGAAGCAGCACTGGACAATGAGAGCAGTTAAACCCAGGGAGATTGGACAAACTCGGCATTTTTGGAGGTTTTCCAAGGGCAGCTGGCAGGGTCCTGACAAACCTTCTGAATCCTTGGAGGTTTTGGGGAGCAGAGGGGGGACTGCACCCTCCTCCCAAACTCCCTAGAGTTCCACAATTCTTACAATTCCTTCCCAAGGGAAGGGCAGGGGAAGGATCCCCAGGTGGGAGCAGGTTGCTCCAGGCCGGGGCTGGATGAGCCCTGCTTTAGGTGAGGGAAAACTCGGCCAAAATGGCAAAGTCTCCACTTGGATTCTGTCAGAGTCAGGATTTGTGCCGGTGCTGCCCCACAACACCCACCTGGCTCTCCTCACCCAAACTCTGTCTGGATGAGCTTCCAGGTACTCCGGGACTTGGATCTGGGAGCAGAAGTTATTTTCCTTGCTCAGGGATGGCACAGGGCACTGCCAGGGGGAGGTGAAGGATCACTGCACTGCAGAGCAGCCCCACAGGTGGAATCTGCAGCTCCCAAAGCCCCAAATCCCTCCCCACTTCTCTTCCCTCAGGAATGGGACTTGGCCTGGAATGCTGCTCTCACTGTGGGTCAGGCGAGGCCTTGGGTATTAAATATAAAATATGGTCCTGATCAGTGGTTTCCCTGGATTTTATCTGCCTGTGTTATCTCTAACACAGTTATCAGTGCCCTGGGGATATTGAGTATCACTGGATACTGTGAGTCCTGAGTTTCCTGGATTTTCAGTGGTACCTCCTCCATGGATTTGGTTTGGATCACTTGCTCTCTCACAGACTTGGCTCCTTCAAGAAGTTTTCCTCCCTAACTCTTCCTGGAGACTGATTTTGTTCTGGGAGAGACAATGAATCCCACACTGGATTCAAGTGACCCAAGTGATTCAATCCCACTGTGGATTCAAGCAACCTTCCAGCCCATCCAGTCCCAGCCCAGGGATCCCAGTCTGGCATTCCATGGGCTCTGTTTCCAGGTTTCTTTGCTCCCTTCCTAACTGATCTCAGCACTGCAGGAGCCCCAGGAGCCGTGGCACATGAAAGGCACTCACAGTTAATGAAGGGAGGCCGTGATCAATGAACACAATTGGGTGTCAGCCTTTTAATTCCCCCAGTTAAGCCCCAGCTGTTTTTTAAAGTGAGAGACAGAGAAACGGCTCCGAGTCCCCATTAATGTCCGTCAGCAGCACTCTGGGAAGGAAGGAAGAAAAACGACTCTGTTTTCCATAGCCAACATGCTGAAACCACTCATTAGTCTGGATAAAACTGAAATATGGGCCCTTGAGGGGCTGGGACACAAACCTGGGGAGCAGCAGGAGCAGGAGCAGCTGTGGCAGTGCTGGGAATGTGCTGGGAATGTGCTGGGAAGAGCTCAGCACTCAGCCAGCAGGGAAGGGCCAGGCTGGACATTGGGGACAGTGGGAGGTGTCCCTGCCATGGCAGGGCTGGCACTGGGTGGGATTTGGGGTCCCTCCCAACCCAAACCAGTCCACGATCCTGGGGGTGGATGGGGAAGGGGCTGGGGGTGATCCCTGCCGGGTCCTGGACCCCCACACCCCACAGGACCCCCAGCCTGTGCAGAGAAAGAGAGGAGGCTGCTGTGCTATTTTAACTTGTTTAATTCATCTGAAGGTGAGAGTCTGAGGGCAAAAGCAGCAGCTAAGTTCCATAGCAGCAAATTTTTCTTCTTTCTCTACTTCGAACACAGCAGGATATACATTATATTCATTAATTAACCAATCAGAATAAAACTCGATTCTAATTCTACTTCTCTAAACCTATCCAAACTTAGTTCTGATTTACAAAAACAGTCGTGGCTCTTACAAAAATCCTGCACGGAATTTATGAATATGGTCTCTATCAGTTCTTTTGTTTAGGTACACAACTAATCTAAAAAATGCCAGTAATGAGGTTTATATTTCATCTATAACAGGGTACTCTGTGAAAGGCAGCACTGCTATACTAAAAATCTAGGTTTAAGGGCTTTTAAAGTCAACTAACACAGTTTCTCAGTATTTGAGGCACTTAAAATATATTTCTACTGAAAACTAAAGTTTATACTTCTAGTTCATGTTGGTGTGACTCAGTTTCTGCAGGGATTTGAACTCAATCCCTGTGTTCTCTCTTATTTCTGGGCCTGGAGAGCTGAGACCCAGAGGGGCTGGCATTCCAACAAAAATCCCCAATTATTCCCTTGGGTTTCCTCCTGTGCCACCTGTGGGGGTGACAAGTTTTAGAGGAGCACCTCCAGGAGTGAAGGTTTCTCCTCCTGCACACAGACATCTTGCTCCAGGAATAAACAGAGGTTAGAGGAGCTCTGATTTGTCTTTTCAACGCCTATTTCCACCAGGATACTCTCTCGAAGTATAAACCTTGAAATATGTACTCTCTCTTGAATATATGTGTGTCTGTGAGTGCACAGAGGCCTTGCCCCACTGCCCTTCCCCTCTGGTGACTGATGCCAGCTTTTATTCCCTTTAGCACTCCAAGCAATCACCCAAGGAGTCACAAACAATAGAAAAACATCAGGCCCTAAAAGTTATCTCACTTATCCCATCGGAGAAATCCCTTTCCTTTGTGCATTGCTTTATCTGCTGTGAAAAGAATTACCTTAAAATGAGGCAGTAAACCCAAGTGGCTTTGGGCTTATCTCAAAGTGCATTATTGATAATTACAGGGTTTCTGTTCCAGCCCGAGCTGTCCTGGCTGAGCATGAATTTGTTGTGAAGGGAAGCAGGAGCTGGAACTCCTCCCTGCTCCACAAAATTCCGTGGATTGTGCTCCAGCAGCAGAGCGAGCCCCAGCAGCAGGGAAGGAGCAGTTAAAGTGATTTATCTGTGCCCATCGAGGCTGCAGTTTGACAGCTCAGCCCACGAGCTGGGGGAGCTGCAGCTGGAATGGAGGGAAATGAGAATGAATAAATAGAGTTTTACAGGGGGTGCAAATGGGCAGTGGGGAAGGACCTGGGGCTGTTAAACCCTGCCCACAGGAACATCACCTCCACCTCCCACAGCCCTTTTTATGCCAAACCAAGCAATATTTTGTCACCTGAGGAAAATAACATTGGAAGTGCCCAAGGGCTGTGTACCTGGTGCCAGCACCGTGTGCCACCCTGACACAGACCCCTGGCACAGCTCTGGCAGCCCTCAGCCCACTGCACCACAGCCCTGCTCAAACATTACCTGACACAGCTCCTGAAAAAGGAAAAAAAAACCCAGCTGGTTTCCCCAAATCGTTCAAACTCCAGGCTTTACTCAGCCCACTGCACCACAGCCCTGCTCAAACATTACCTGACACAGCTCCTGAAAAAGGAAAAAAAAACCCAGCTGGTTTCCCCAAATCATTCAAACTCCAGGCTTTACTGATCCCCAGCAATTCCCATATTGCCACTGTCACCTCCCCGTGCTGTCAGCCCACTCAAAAAAACAGAGTCAATAAAGATGAAACTACTTAAGGAGCAGGAGGTTTTTGCTTTGCTAATATGCTCTGCCTTTAAAGCAAACATAATTTTACAGCACCTTTAAATATTAACACGTTTGGAGTGTTTGTTCCATGCTGAGCACAGGCAGCAGGGACAAGCTGAAGCACGAGCAGAGGATTTATTGGGGGCTTTTCTCCAGCAGAGGTTTCTTCCCTCTGCCCCACCAGGCACTGAGAGCAGCTCCCGTGGAAAACATGGATATGGAGCATTTGTTGTGTCCCAGGAAAGCTGGAGGTGGCACTCAGGGCTGGTGACAAGGTGGGGATGGGACACAGCTTGGACTTGGTGACCCTGGAGGGCTTTTCCAACCCCGGTGAGAGGAATGAGGGATTTGTCTTTACAAACTGTGAGTCTGCTGGTAGATAAAACCAGAAAAGAAACATTGGGAAGGGTTCCACTGATTGATGAGTGGGAAAAAAAAATATATATATATTTGCCTTTGCAAAAAAACTGTAGGTCTGCTGATAAATGAAATTGGATATTGAGAGATGGAAGAAACAATGGGAAAAAACAAAAATTCCATAAGAATTAGTAATGGAATTAAGAATTTTAGGTATGTTCTGGGAAGCCTGTACCTCTCAAGTACCTCAGCCAGTGGGGAAAGAGAGAGGGAAATGAGGAAATTGGGATAAAAAGGAGGCTTCACCCTCCAAAAATTTGGGAGACCCCAGGGGAATGCCCCATGGCCTCTCCCTTAATTAGAATAAAGTAAAGGGACTCCTCTGTCTCCTTTTTGGCCATAAATCCCTGGTGTTTGTGGGTTAATTTTCCTGACACCTGTGATAATGGGATCCCACAAATGGAACTGCAACTCTCCCTGGACCCAAACCCATCCCTAAATCCGAGCGAAATGACTGCAGAGCAGGCAGCACCCACTCACCCTCCCAGCTGTGCTCCCTCCTGGCTCCCCTGCAGCACTGAGGTCGATGAGGTTGATGATGAGGTTGATGATGAGGTTGATGAAGGCACCCTGTGCAGCTCAGGAGCCCAGCCCCAGCCCCGGGGCAGCCCTGGCAGAGGCACTGAGCCGAGGGGACACTGCCAATGCCATTAACGGAGTTAATTAGTGATGGAGGGGTGGGGGAGGATGTCAACACCTGTTTGATCCCCTCCTCACCCACCCCACAGCAAGAGGGAATGTCCCCTGAGGGACAGAGAACAAACCCCAATTATTTTGGGGACAGCAGAGTTTCCCGGGGAGAGGTGGCAGCTCCCAGTTCCACCCCAGCAAAGCCCACACTGACAGTGACTGATGGGTGATAACTCAATAAAGATCCTACATTTTTTGTAAACTAATGGGATTCATTAGGCTAAAAGGCATCATTCATGCCAGGTAATTTATATTGCACAGGTAATTTAGGTAATTACCTCAACAACGAGGTAATTTATATTACACAGCAAACTTGCTGCACTCCCCCCCCGATGGATTTGCTGTTGTTATCCTTTGTTAAACGACACTGAACCTCTCCATAAAGCCTGGAACGGAGACTTTGATGGGCTTTGTGTATCTTCACATGGAAAACAGCTCCTGGGCAGGAGTTGTAAGCCTTGCTCTGGTATTCTACTGGGTCTTATTATTTTCGGGAGAGGATTTATGGGATTGCTTGTAGCAGGTAAAAGCTGCTCTGTGCAAACATTCCCTGCAGCTTTCTGAGGAAGGATCTCCTGCTCTTCCTAAGGTCAGCTGCTCCAGAGTTTGGAGCTTGGGCAAGGGCGACCAGGCAGGGCCAGAGCCTGGGTCTGGCACCTCCTCCCCATCCCAAAATCCCAGTGCTGGTGATGCCTTAAATGGCTCCCTGGGAACAGAGCCCAGACAGGAATAAAGGAATAAAGGAGGGATTGATTGGAAAGGCCTTCAGAGGTCACACTCTGGGCTCCAGAGGCTCCTGCCTCAGTGCATCCCAAAATGGACAATGACAGCTCCCGAGTTCTTCCCACTTTGATATCAGCATCAATTGCCCAAGCAGAAGCCAGGCAAGGATGGAATTTGCCCAAGCTTGCCCCCCTCTCCCCAAGATGAAGGTTTGCAGTTGTTGGGCCCAGGAGGGTCTGGGTGTCCTTGGAGAGCGAGCTGGAGAGGCTTTGTTATGTCAGTGTGAGCATGAGAGAACAGCACTGAACGAGCTCCAGGGAGCTGCAGAGTTACACTGGGCAGGGCAGGGCTGGGAACAGAGAAAAGTTCAAACCTGAGGCATCACTGGGCTGGACTCCACGATCTCGGAGCCCTTTGCTCATTAATGCTCCTGATTTTTGCTGCAGCTGAAGTGTTTTGCTATCTATCAAAATGTCCTTGCCTGACAAAGCCGAAAAATCCTCCCCAGCCTCCTTAACAAGCCCAAAAGATTCGGGAACAGGGATGGGAAAGAGCCAAAGCTGCAATAGGATTGTTTGTTTGTTTGGAAGTCCTTCAGTGCTGCTGTGCTGGCTCGGAGGTGCCACACAAGGGCCAGCAGAGCACAGCCACCTCCTCCCCTTGTCACAGCCCCGGGGAGCAGAGCTGCAGCTGCACCAAGCCCTCCCCATGGATCAAATCACCCAGCACGGAGTGAGCAGGGACCCGGGAAGGTGTCTGCCCACACCCGGGGGGTTTGGGGCTCAGAGCCTCTGCAGCTGTAAAACCGAGCTGGAAAGGAGCCTATCCCTCGTGCCAAGCTGCCAGTGAGTGTCTGATGAGTGCTGAGGAGCTGAGCCCTGCGCCCTGACAGCTCCCAAATTAAACCTGGGGCTGCTTAGGAGGCTGTCAGTCAATAAATCCAAGTGTTTTAGAGGTCCAAGGCTGTTTCTCCTGCCTGTTAGACAGGATGGATGATTCGATCTGTGGGAATCTGGAAGCACCAACCCCCTTGGCTTCCCCTGTTTCTGGATCATGTTTACATGGCTACCGAGGGAGATTTTGTGCTTTAAAAAGAACTCAGGAACCATTATTTCCTTGTGCTGAAATAGCTCTGGATCCTGCCCACACCCACGGGGGAGAACAGGGCAGGAATTCACAGGAGAGTCCCACAGGCAGCTCCCCACGGGAGTGCTGCTGCTGAGACTTGGGAACAAAACAAACCTGGAACACCTGAGCCACTGCAGGGACTGTCCTGTGCAGGGATCACGGGATCAGGGAATGATGGAGCCTGGAAAAGCCCTCTCAGCCCATCCAGTCTGGGCTGGTCCCCATCCCCACCTTGTCCCCAGAGCTCTGAGTGCCACCCCCAGGAATTCCTTGGGCACCTCCAGGGATGAGCACTCCAAACCTCCCTGGGCAGTTCCAATCCCTGAGCTCCCTTTCCATGGGGAAATTCCTGCTGCTGTCCAAGCTGAGCCTGCCCTGGCCCAGCCTGAGGCTGTTCCCTCTCCTCCTGTCCCTGTTCCCTGGGAGCAGAGCCTGACCCCCCCCGGCTGCCCCCTCCTGTCAGGGAGTTGTGCAGAGCCACAAGGTCCCCCCTGAGCCTCCTTTGCTCCAGCCTGAGCTCCTTTCCCAGCTCCCTCAGCCGCTCCTGGGGCTCCAGACCCTTCCCAGCTCCATTCCCAGCTCCGTTCCCATGAGTGCACAAGAGAATTAAAGAATAATTAAAATCAAGGATAATTAATTAATGTTTTTAAATGAAAAATAACCCGTTCAAAAGCACTTCAGAACTAAACCCCCAAGGATGTCTGAGCAGTGCATTTCTGACCTGCCTGAGCTGCCCAAATCTCAGTTTTGGTGCCTCTCCCTGTTTCCAGGTCCAGCTGGCTCAGTGCATTTCCTCAGTCGGAACAATTCTTGTTACGGCAGATTAATAAAGACATTCTCCAGATCATTCGTGAGACAAATGACAAGAAAACTCCCCAAATTAGACTTAATAAAAAGGTCTGAGCTGTAATGAGGCCGTTTGGGGATTCCCTGTGCCAGCTTCAGGGCTCTTCCCAAAGATTATCTCGTCAGGCTTTTCCACGGAGCTCTGGGAAGTTCCTCCTCGCCCAAGCTGGGACACTTTTGATTGGAACTGACCTGCTCCTCCAATCTGAATAAATAAATTGGATGAAGGCACTTGAGCAGAGCTGAGAGAGGCAGCAATAAACCCCAGGTTTTCCTGAGGAGCACAGATGGCAGCGGAGGGAGGGGTGAGGGGAATATTCCCATTCCCAGGCACACAATAAACGTCTGGGAAAAGCTGCAGCACATCCTTGACAGCTCTGATGGCATTACAGAGCTGCTCTGACTGTGCCTGCATCCAGCCCTCAGCCCTCAGCCCACTTCTGAGGCTCTGAAAGAGCATAATGGGGCCATAATTCCCTGGAAGTTACGGGGAAATTCAGGCTATGAGACAATTATGTCATATTTGATAAGGCTAATTGACATTTCAGAGCAGAACTGAACTAAGACTGACGTTAAAGCTTTAGGAAGTGATAGAAAATATTTAAAATGGGGTTTTAAAAAAAGAATCAGTGATATTCAATAAGTTCCACAGCAAACTGGGATGTTTGGATCTGTTATTTTAGGTGACATATACAAAAAATAGATGCAGAAAATGTGGGATATTCTTTTGGAAAATGATTTCCCTGTTTCCTTTTAGCCTCCTGTGTGTCAGATTAATCATTCCCTTCCTGGAAGGATGTGCCCAGAACAAAGGTGGGATGAGCTCTTTTAAGGACAGGTTAAGAGACTTGGAGTGGAATAAAAAAAAAATCTATATTGATTTGAATATAAATAAATACAATTCTATATACTGAAATATATAGAAATAAAAACATGCATTGCTTCATCCCTACATTCATTTAATGAAATTCTCCTTTTCCAGGAGAAGGAGAAGGAGAAGGAGAAGGAGAAGGAGAAGGAGAAGGAGAAGGAGAAGGAGAAGGAGAAGGAGAAGGAGAAGGAGAAGGAGAAGGAGAAGGAGAAGGAGAAGGAGAAGGAGAAGGAGAAGGAGGAGTCAGCACCCTGAATTCTCCATGTTGTCTCTATATAATATATAGAGCAAAATTTGAACTACCAGTACTCTCTGTGGTGCACTAAACAACAACCTCTTCATTTCTTTGGTGCTCTCAGCTCACCCAGAAGTGAGGGGAGATGCTCCCACGGACTCAGTTCGAAGGCTAAGCCATTTTGGGGAGCTCTAGGGATAAAATGAATCCCCATTTTAGAGTCAGGAGAAGTTTTCTGGCTTTCCTGGGCTCCAACAGAACATGGTTTGTGTGGATATTCCTTTAAATTCCTACACTCAGAAACTGTGAAAATCCAGAGTTCTGAGGAGCCCCGAGCACAGCAGAAGCTGAGGAAGAAAGGATCTGGGTTTGTGTGAATTCTGGTGGCTGCAGGAGTCAGCTGGCATCACAAGAACGGGATGAGCACTGCATCCCACCCTGGATGAGACCTTAACAAAGGCATTTCCATTCCCACACCTCCTCTCCTGTTTTCTGGGACCTGCCGCCTTTGTTCCTGCTCTGCTGGGCTTTCCCAGCTCAGCCCCAGCTCTCCGGTCTGGCCTTTGATGTGCTGCTCCAGCAGCCTCCTGGAGCTGCCGGGATCCTAAAGAGGAATAAATTCTGCTGTGCGAGAGGAGCTGCTGCTGCAGGGCTGGAACTGCAGCGGCTCCGGGAGCTCCTGAGTGCTTCATAAAGGACAATTTATCTGGGAATTAAACCCTCCCCGCAGGGCTGGAACTGCAGCGGCTCCGGGAGCTCCTGAGTGCTCCAGGAAGGACAATTTACCTGGGAATTAAACCCTCCCTGCAGGGCTAGAAGTGCAGCGGCTCCGGGAGCTCCTGAGTGCTCCAGGAAGGACAATTTACCTGGGAATTAAACCCTCCCTGCAGGGCTAGAAGTGCAGCGGCTCCGGGAGCTCCTGAGTGCTCCAGGAAGGACAATTTACCTGGGAATTAAACCCTCCCTGCAGGGCTAGAAGTGCAGCGGCTCCGGGAGCTCCTGAGTGCTCCAGGAAGGACAATTTACCTGGGGATGGAACCCTCCCTGCAGGGCCCTGCTGTGCTGGGAGCTCCATTCCTGCTCACGGAGCCAGGACAGCAGCTCTGGGCACTGCCCCGACAGCCAGGCAGGAACCACAGTGAGCCCCTGGGAACAGGAACCAGGGGCTGCGGGAATCTCCAGGATTCCAGAGGGGATTCTTCAAAGATTCCAGCGGGGATTCTCCAAGGATTCCATGGGGGATTCTCCCAGGATTCCAGCCAGCCTCCAGGCAGGAGCTGGGGAGCAGAACCAGGCTGCCCACCAGGGAGGTGCCTGAGGGAACGAGGGGAAAAGGAAACACGGCCATAAAAATGTGTTGTTGGTAAGGAGATCAACCATTATTCCTGGTTACTCCTGGTCATTCCCGGTTATTCCTGGTTACTCCTGGTCATTCCCAGTTATTCCCAGTTATTCCTGGTCATTCCTGGGAATGCTGCATGGCTGAACTGGCATGGGGAAGGTCTGTGCCCACTTCAGAAGGTCCTCCCGAGCCTCCTTTTGTCCAGGCTGATCCTCCCCTGCTCCCGCAGCTGCTCCTGGGGCTTGGTGGTGAGGAGGGACATGGTGTCATTGTGGTGTCACTGCAGTGTCACTGTGGTGTCCCTGCGGTGTCACTGTGGTGTCACTGTGGTGTCACTGAGGTGTCATTGTGGGTGCTCTGTGCTCCCACAGGGGCTCTGTGCCTGCCCTGGAAGTGGTGTCACAGCAATGTCACAGTGGTGTCACAGCAGTGTCACAGCAATGTCACAGCAATGTCACAGCAGTGTCACAGCAGTGTTTGTGCTCCAGGAACTGCAGTAATTGTGCTCCCATCAGGAAATACACCCAGCCCTCCTTCGAGGCCCTGCAAGCACTGACCCCCATCCCGGGAGCCAGAGATCCCAGGATCATGGAATCCCTGAGCTTGGAAAAGCCCTCCCAGCCCATCCAGTCCACCCTGTGCCCCATCCCCACCTTGTCTCCAGAGCTCTGAGTGCCACCCCCAGGAATCCCTTGGGCACCTCCAGGGATGGGCACTGCAAACCTCCCTGGGCAGTTCCTGCCAAGGCCTGACCTGAAGAAATGATTCCTGAGTCGAAGCCTTCCTGGAGCTTTTCCTCGTTGCAGTGATAATTTATTGCACAGCAATGATCCCTGGCTGTGGGGGATCCCAAAAACTTCCTGAAACGCCCCAGGTTTCTGTTTGTGAGCACACCGTGCTGGACATGCTGATGCTGCCCCACCTCAGCTCCTTTTTGAAGCTTTTTCCCACTTCCTTCCATCCTCCCAAAATGGCCCAGACTTGTTCCTGCACTGGCACAGGATCACCACCCCATTATTCCAGAGCTGCCAGGGATAAGAGCAGGAAAAATAAATATTAAATCTTTCCGAATTAGCTGAAGCCAACATTCCCAGCGACATCAAAGCAGGCTGTATTAAAAGTTAGTCACACTAAAGTCAACACTTTAGTCCAAGGAGATGAGTGGGAATGGGAATGAAACGGAAAATTATCAATCACCAGGACTTCCTTCAGAGCCTGAGAGTGAAATATTCCACGCTCAGGTTCCCACCAGAGAGGAGAGTCACGGGTTTAACCCGGCCAGAGCCAGGCTCAGCCCGAGCTGCACTTTGATCGAGGGTTTCTTTTGAAGATCCTCTGCTTGATTGGAGGATATCAGATGGAATGAATAAAGAGAGAGTGAGTCCAGAGCAGGAGCCGAAAGATCAATGTCAGAGGCTGGAATTCAGAGTGGGACTGGTTTGGAAGAGCAGCGTGGAGAGAGACCCTGGGATGGGTGATGGGAGCCACAACTTATCTTCATCCCTCACAGGAGAGGGCTGGGGACTGACCTGCTGCTGCCCACCGCTAATTACAGCCCGCTAATTACAGCCCTGACATTAATGGGTATTAACCCACTCCTGCCCACCACTAATTACAGCCCTGACATTAACGGGGAGTATTAACCCACTCCTGCCCACCGCTAATTACAGCCCTGACATTAACGGGGAGTGTTAACCCACTTCTGCCCACCGCTAATTACAGCCCTGACATTAATGGATATTAACCCACTCCTGCCCACCGCTAATTACAGCCCTGACATTAATGGATATTAACCCACTCCTGCCCACCGCTAATTACAGCCCTGACATTAATGGATATTAACCCACTCCTGCCCACCACTAATTACAGCCCTGACATTAATAGGTATTAACCCACTCCTGCCCACCGCTAATTACAGCCCTGACATTAATGGTATTAAGCTGCTCCTGCACTACTGACACCCTGAGCATCCATAGCAGTTCCATGGAAGTGACTTTCTGTTCATGAAAGCTTTTTCAGACTTCTCTGTGCCTGGGAGAAAAACTTTTCCCACACAGCAGCGAGAACAGCAAGGAAAAACAAATTGATAAGAATGCTTGTTATGAATACTTTGTGTTTTCTCAGGATGTTCCCTTGGCCAAGGGAAACTGTACCTTGCATTTTGTTTTACACAGAGTTCTGTGGACACAGACACTCACTGCATGGATCTTTAGACAGATCTCTCTTTGCATTTTTCTTTTGTCTTTGCATGAATAAAAGATCTAAGCCTTCTGATGATTGTGAGCATGGAGTAATTTTCATTGCTCTGGCCCTCGTAAGAGCCTCATCACTGCAACAGCAGTTCAATATTTCGTGGAGCAGAATCTCACCAGGGCAGCCTCACCACCTGGAGGAGAAGGAGGACAGACCTTGGAGAAGGCAACTTGAGAGGAGTCTGGGAATATTTTCTTTGGAACAAGCTCCTGAAATTCCCTGTATAGGTTCCCCTGGGAAAGGGGACCTGCAGGAGGAGAAGGACAACCAGGAAGCTGAATTTTTATGGATCACTCAACTCCCCCACTCTCCTTTAAGCAGATGAAAAGGCCTAATTGGTTTCCCTGGAAGAGACAAGAGCTCAGGCTGGTTACAGAGCAAACAACAATAATTTGCTTTTCCCCTTTTATTCAGGAGAACTCGATCCAAACATTACAAGAGCACTCTCAGTTCCTGTTTATCCTGCTCATAAACAAGCCCTGTGCTGCTGTTTTGCCAGGCTTACACAGCACAAACCCCCTGCTAAATCGAGCCTTAATAACTGAATATATTAGAGGGGCTTCCCACGGTGCTGGCAGCAGCGAGGGGAGGCTGGAAGGGGATTTGTGGCTCATCCCATTTGTACCAGCTGAGGAAATCACAGGGCTCCTGCTGGACACAAATTGGAAACAGGCCCAGCTCTGCTCAGACCTGGCTGAGGGCTGGGCTGGCTCTGAGCTGAGGGATGGAGGGAGCAGGAGAGGCTTTGGGATGTGTCCCAGAATCCCAGACTGGGCTGGGCTGGAAAGGGCCTTGAACCTCACCCCATTGCAGCCCCTGCCTTGGGCAGGGATCCTTTCCACAGAGCAGCTTTCCCTGTTCCATCCTCTCCCCTCTTCTGCAGGGGCATTCCCTGCATCTTCTGCTCCTCCTGGAGCTCCTGGCAGCACGGGGAGGAGTTGGATGGCACCTGCAGGGAATGGCACCACAGGGACACCTCAGGGACACCACAGGGACACCACAGTGACACTGCAGGGAATGGCACCTCAGGGACACCTCAGTGACACCACAGAGACACCACAGGGACACTACAGGGACACCACAGTGATGCCACAGTGACACTGCAGGGACACCAGAGTGACATCACAGTGACACCGCAGTGACACCTCAGGGACACCTCAGGGACACCTCAGTGACACCACAGGGACACCACAGGGACACCGCAGTGACACCTCAGGGACACCACAGTGACATCACAGTGACACCACAGTGACACCACAGTGACACCACAGGGACACCACAGGGACACCACAGGGACACCACAGTGACAGTGCAGTGACACCTCAGGGACACCACAGTGACACCTTTCCCTGCTGCCACACCCCAGCTCCCTCCTCGTGCTGGGGTGACCTCAGGGCAGATGTCCAGCGCTGCTGTCCCTCCCGGGGGAGCCAGGCAGGATGTGCCACCCTCTGCACCCAGCGGGGTGTGACCAAACAGCTCTGGGACAAAGCCCAGCTCAGGGACAAGCCCAGCTCAGGGACACAGCCCAGCTCAGGGACAAGCCCAGCTCAGGGACAAAGCCCAGCTCAGGGACACAGCCCAGCTCAGGGACACAGCCCAGCTCAGGGACAAGCCCAGCTCAGGGACACAGCCCAGCTCAGGGACAAGCCCAGCTCAGGGACAAAGCCCAGCTCAGGGACACAGCCCAGCTCAGGGACAGAGCCCAGCTCAGGGACAAAGCCCAGCTCAGGGACAAGCCCAGCTCAGGGACAAAGCCCAGCTCAGGGACAAAGCCCAGCTCTGGGACACAGCCCAGCTCAGGGACAGAGCCCAGCTTAGGGACAAAGCCCAGCTCAGGGACACAGCCCAGCTCAGGGACACAGCCCAGCTCAGGGACAAAGCCCTGCTGCCATTTCCCAGCGGGGTGTGACCGAACAGCTCAGGGACAGAGCCCAGCTCAGGGACACAGCCCAGCTCAGGGACAAAGCCCAGCTCAGGGACAGAGCCCAGCTCAGGGACAGAGCCCAGCTCAGGGACACAGCCCAGCTGCCATTTCCCAGCAGGGAGTACTGAACCCGAGTTCAGCAGGACACAGGACGTGGTGCTGAAGCTTCTCCGTGTGACCAGCACTGCTGGAGAGCAGAAAGCCTGGCAGAGGAGGGTTCTGGAGAGGATTTCTCCACAGGATGCTCCTTCCTGCATTTTCCCCCCTGGCTCCAGCAGGGATAAGAGCCTATCTGCCGGTGCCACCTGGGAGAGGGACACTGCCACCACCCCACCATGCCAGGAGTGTTGATAAGAGAATCCTCTTACAGTTCAGAATTGCTGGGAGAGGAGTTTCTACTCAAAGGGTCAGGAGTTTTCCAGGCAAAATAGCCTCTGATAACAAGGAGAAAATTGGAATAAGCCAATATATCTTGTGTTGCTACCCAGCCCTTCACTGAACCGCCCGTATTTCCATCTGCTCATTGTGATGGATTTATTTCCTGAGCTTCGAGGGCATTGAGAATTTGTATTGGGTTTTTATTTGGAGTCATTTATACAGCCCGGTGACAGCCTGATGGGAGTCGGGGAGAGTGGAACAGGATGGTGGAATCACGGAAGGGTTGGGGTTGGGAGGGACCTCAGAGCCCTGGGCTGGTGACAGGGACCAGCCTTGAGGAACAAACCCTCCCCTGTCCCTGATCTCCTGATCCAAACCTGCCCAGCTGCTGCCGTGGGATGGATCCCTGAGCTGTGTGGCTGTGTCCGAGGGAGGATTCCTGCAAAGCTGGTCAGGGGCACAGGAAACACAGGAATTCCAGCCAGGGTTTCTCCAGATTCCCATCACACAGACAGCTCCAGGGAGCCCGGAGGGGAGAGCAGCAGTTTGTGTTCTGGGAATGTGCTCCAGCCCCTCACTGGGCACTGGCAGCCTGGCTGGGCACAGGGCTCACAGAGAGCCTCAAACCACGGGAGGTGGGATGAGGAACACTGATGGGAATGTCAGGCCTTCCCCACAGAAAACAGAATATTCGCCTTCAGAGCTGAAAAGCCCAGAGCAACCCAAGGTGCAGGGAGCAGCTTTTCAGTGCCCTTGTCCTCCAGCCCCCGGGAGGAGCTCAGCAGCAAACACAGAGCCAAAAATCTCTGGGAACATTGCAAAAGGTGAGATCAGCCAACAACCTGTGTGGTGAGATCAGATCAGCCAAAACAACCTGTGTGTGGTGAGATCAGATCAGCCAACAACCTGTGTGTGGTGAGATCAGATCAGCCAACAACCTGTGTGTGGAGAACAGCAGTGCAGGTCTTCGTTTCTCCACAGCAGAAGAGACCAGCTCATCATCCATCTTCTCCATCCCAATCCCTGTCATCCACCTTCTCCATCCCAGTCCTCATCATCCACCTTCTCCATCCCAGTCCTCATCATCCACCTTCTCCATCCCAATCCTCATCATCCACCTTCTCCATCCCAGTCCTCATCATCCATCTTCTCTATCCTAACCTGAGCAGCAGCTGCCTCTCCTGCCCACCCCGAGGTCAGCAGTGGAGATTCCATCAGCTGGAGCCATCATTCCATCAGTTCAGAACAAACTCTGCCATCCAGGGCCCAAAGGCACACAGGAAACTCGGCCTGGGCAGGACACAGCAGGGCCTTGAACAACAGCAGGGCCCTTGCACCAGGCAGGACGGGAAGGAAACAGCAGGAATTCCTCCCTGCTGCCTGTCGTGTGGAGGAATCCGGAAAATTTATCAGCAACGCAGATTAATCTTGGTAACTTTAAAGTTCAAGTCATTATTCTTGTTCTTCTGGTGAGGCTCACGTGTTTCTTTGCAGAGCAGCTGAATTCCTGTCCAGGGTCTGGCCCGAGGCAGTGCAGAGCTGCTGGCAGCAGGTCCAGCCCAGCTCTGACCCCCAATAATGGTCCTCTGTCACTCTGCTGCAGCAGAAGAGGCTCTGCTCCATCTCAGTCACAAAGAAATCACAGAGGCCACAAAAGCTGCTCAGCAATGCGAGCACTGGCTCAGGGAGCAGCTCTGAAATGCAGAGCTCTGCTCCCAGGCTGGGATCGCTCCCAGGACACTGCAGTTGCTAAATGGGAACTTTCCTTCCGAAGGTCCCAAGGAGCAGGTTCACCCCTGGGAGTTTCCATGCCCGCTGGGTATCTGTGTGCTCTGTGGCACCTCAGGGTGAGCCCACGGGGAGCTGAGCTCGGCTGCACCCCAGCACACAGTGCAGGGAGGGAGGCAGCTCAGATGGAATGTGGGGAGGAGAGGGAAGGGAAGGGAAAGCAGCCCCTGCTCGAGGGGCACGGCAGCTTCAATTCCAAGTTTGGAATGAATTTCAGCTAATTTGCTAAAGACCGTTTAATGGCTTGGGAAATCAGTTTTCCTGAATTAAGACATTATTGAATCCTTGTGTTTATGAGTTTGGGAACCTGGCAAAGCCCAAAGCTCAGTGCCTGAGCTTTTTGCTGCCTTCATACTGCAAATTACACAGTGCTGTGCAGGGCTGGGTGTGAACCGGGCTGGGACAGCCTCTCTGGGCACCAAAACTGCCCCAAAATGCGGGGTGGGGGCTGTGGGTTGGGGTGGGACCTCCCACCAGCGAGGGCAGGGCTCAGGTGAGCCCAAAGGGGGATGGTGGGGGGCTCTTCTTGGGAGGCAAAACCACCAGGCTGCTCCTGGCTGCCCTGGGTGCTCCCAGAGTCCCAGACTGGGTCAGGCTGGAAGGGAGCCCAGAGGGTCCCTGGGGCCACTCCCTGCTGCAGCAGGGCCACCCCAGAGCCCAGGGCACAGCAGTGGCACAGCCCAGGGCACAGCAGGGACACAGCCCAGGGCACAGCAGTGTGTGCACAGAGCTGTGGAACAGCCCCAGGGAACAGAGCCCTGAGCTCTGCTCAGGGCAGGAGTTGTGCCTCCTGTGCTGGGGAATTGCTGGAATGAGGAATTGCTGGGATGAGGAATGGCTGGGATCGGGAATGGCTGGGATCAGGAATTGCTGAACTCAGTCCCTGTCCATGGCTCTGGTGCCATTGCTGGGCTCCCAGAGCAGATCCTGGGCTCTGCTCTGACCCTCCCTGCAGCCAGGGACAGCCAGGGGCACAGAGTGACACCAGGAACACCCAGGGACACCCAGGGGCACCCAGGGACAGCCAGGGCTGAGGGCCCCTCTCAGCCAGGGCTCCTCTCCAGGCTGAGCAGCCCCAGCTCCCTCAGCCTGTCCTGGGCTCTGAGATGCTCCAGACCCCTCCTCATCCTAAGGGTCTTTTCCACCCCAAGTATCCTGTTATTCCTTGGTTATCTTCTGGAATTTTCTCGACCATTCCATGTTTCCAGGCTGTTTTTTTCCTGGCCCTATGGAGGCAATCAGCCCCACACACCCACCTGCATCTCACAGTTCTGCCTCCAGCTCCGAATCCCTCCTCCTCAGAAACTTCATTGCAGCTAAACGCTGGAGTGGCAAGGGTAATAAAAATAACTCCATAAAATGCATGAAGAATTTTCTTTCCCAAAGATCAGATTTTAAAGGAAAATAGCCATTAATCCTGCGCTGTCCGGGCAGTGACACTGATGTGATTCACATTCAGCTGCACAAGGCTGAGCTCCCCTCTTTGGGAAACAAGATAAATCTTCAGGTGAGCCACCAAAGGCTGCATGATTAATCCTTGTTATCCTTGAATGGAATGCCAGGGGGTGGGGAGAGGAGAGGAACATCCCACAGGAGGGGAATGGGGAATCAGATGGACTCGGAAGGGTCCCAAGGTTAATTACAGAGTTTCTTTCTCATGTCTCCTGTGAAATGTGATGTCCCTGGGCTGATGCTGGGGAACAGAAGCCATTCCCTGTGTCCTGTCCCTCCATGCCTTGTCCCCAGTCCCTCTCCAGCTCTCCTGGAGCCCCTTTAGGCCCTGCAAGGGGCTCTGAGCTCTCCCTGGAGCCTTCTCCTCTCCAGCCCTCCCAGCTCTCCCAGCCTGGCTCCAGAGGGGCTCCAATTCTCCTGATTTCCATTTCAGTCGATGCAGAACATTCTTTTTATTCAAGATGAGTTCCAAATGAAAAAAAAATTTTTTTGAAAAAAAAGGAAGCTCAGAGGTGCCTGAGTGTTTGATACCAGGAATGTTACTGGGGGTGGGGAAGGTTTTGTGGCAGCTCTTTCCTGCCAGGTCAAGCTGTATGCCCTGCCTGCCCCAGGCTCTGATCACCACCTTGGACTGGTTTAAAGTGCCTTAAATACTGAGAAGCTGTATTAGTCGAGTTAAAAAGCTCTTAAACCTAGTTTTGTAGTACAGCAGTGCTGCCTTTCACAGAGTTCCCTGTCTTAGATGAAATATAAACATTTGTACATTACTGGCATTTTTTAGGTAAGTTGTGTACCTAAACAAAAAGAACTGGTAGGGACCACATGCGTAAAATTTATGTAGGATTTTTGTAAGAGTTACAGCCATTTTCGTAAATCAGAACTAAGTTTGGATAGGTTTAGAGAAGTAGAGTTAGAATAGTGTTTTATCCTGATTGGTTAATTAGTGAATATAATGCATATCCCACTGTGTTCCAAGCAGAACAGGATATTGCTGCCGTGGAACTTATGCTGCTAAGGCTTTGCTGCTGCTTTTTGCTTGGACTTTTTGCCTTTGGACTCTCAACTTGAGATGAATAAAACAACTTAAAAGAGCAGAGCAGCCTCCTCTCTCTCTCTCTCTCTCTACCAAATCCCTGTCACCTACTCGAGCATGCCATGGCTGGGCAGCCACTTGGGTGGCACTGACTGTCACCAAAGAGAGGAACAAACCTGAACTGCTCTCTGCAGCTCCACTTGTGGCCTTGCTCTGGTCTTAAAATTAAAACCAAAACACAGTTTATG
>VZRF01007618.1:51659-61924 GCA_013396875.1 Vireo altiloquus
TGTGGCCCCTTCAGGCCCTGTGAGGCCACACTGAGGTCACCCCAAAGCTTCTCCTCTCCAGGAGATCACCCCCAGCTCTCCCAGCCTGTGCTCCCAGCAGAGCTGCTCCATCCCTCTGCCCATCCTGGTGCCTCCTCTGGCCTGGCTCCAGCAGCTCCAGGTCCCTCCTGTGCTGGGCCAGGGCTGGGGCAGAGTTCCAGGTGGTTCACTGTTCTGTACCAGCAGCCTTGGGAGGAGAGGGCTTTGCTCAACAGCCAGGCAGGTTTGGAACAAAATCTCCCTTTTTCTGTCCCTCGAGCATAAATTATCAGCTGTAACACATAATTGTGGGGAGACAGGGAAATGGTGGCGAGAGAGGGAGGAAAACAAAAGTTAAATGAGTTAAACTGTAAACACAAACAGGCTTTGAAAAAGATAAGTGTGAAGCAAATGAACCAAAACTGGCTTAAACACTGGGGAGAGTGGATAATCGAGTTCAGGAATTAGAGTGAAAAACCAGGAGCTGCAGTTTGGAAGGACATCCACGGAGCAGAATACAAAGAGATCGGGAATGTCGAGTGAAGGATAATCCCACAGATCCCGGCAGGATCTGTGCTCAGGGCTGGGCTCACAGCACCACTGCCCTGTCCTCCTGCGGCTGCTGCTGTGGTGCTTCCCTGCGTGGGGACACCTTGGGGATGAGCTGTGGGGCACAGGGAGCCAGTGCTGGAACAGGGCACAGCCCCTGATGGAAGCCAGGAACTCCTCCTGTCCCCCTGGATTGCTGGGAGGTGCAGGGATGTGCTGGGGAGGGACACTGCCTGTGTTCCTACGAGAGTCGTGTCACAAGCACGAGGCAGGAGCAGAGCTGCTGAGCACTGCACGGGAGGCAGCGAGGAGATTGCCTGGGAGTGGTTCTGCCTGTGCAGTGCCAGCTGAAGGTGGCTCTGTTATTACCTGTCACATTTGGGAGGCTGTCAATGCCCTCAGGGGTTTATGGGATGGATCCCACATCCCCCGGGGTCACTCTGGGGTAACTCCTGTCCCTCGCAGCAGCAGCTCAGAGCATGCCATGAAATCTGAGTGTTCAGCACAGAGCCAGAGCTTGCTCACAGGAACAGGAACCAGAGCTGTGTGCCAGAAACAGGACCCCAGAGCGTCTGCCTGTGCCCTGCTGTCCTGGGGCTGAGTGACCCCCAGGCTGAGTGACCCTGGGGCTGAGTGACCCCAGGGCTGAGTGACCTCAGGGACTGAGTGACCCCCAGGCTGAGTGACCCTGGGGCTGAGTGACCCCAGGGCTGAGTGACCTCAGGGACTGAGTGACCCCCAGGCTGAGTGACCCTGGGGCTGAGTGACCCCAGGGCTGAGTGACCTCAGGGACTGAGTGACCCCCAGGCTGAGTGACCCTGGGGCTGAGTGACCCCAGGGCTGAGTGACCTCAGGGACTGAGTGACCCCCAGGCTGAGTGACCCTGGGGCTGAGTGACCCCAGGGCTGAGTGACCTCAGGGACTGAGTGACCCCCAGGCTGAGTGACCCTGGGGCTGAGTGACCCCAGGGCTGAGTGACCTCAGGGACTGAGTGACCCCCAGGCTGAGTGACCCTGGGGCTGAGTGACCCCAGGGCTGAGTGACCTCAGGGACTGAGTGACCCCCAGGCTGAGTGACCCTGGGGCTGAGTGACCCCAGGGCTGAGTGACCTCAGGGACTGAGTGACCCCCAGGCTGAGTGACCCTGGGGCTGAGTGACCCCAGGGCTGAGTGACCTCAGGGACTGAGTGACCCCCAGGCTGAGTGACCCTGGGGCTGAGTGACCCCAGGGCTGAGTGACCTCAGGGACTGAGTGACCCCCAGGCTGAGTGACCCTGGGGCTGAGTGACCCCAGGGCTGAGTGACCTCAGGGACTGAGTGACCCCCAGGCTGAGTGACCCTGGGGCTGAGTGACCCCAGGGCTGAGTGACCTCAGGGACTGAGTGACCCCCAGGCTGAGTGACCCTGGGGCTGAGTGACCCCAGGGCTGAGTGACCTCAGGGACTGAGTGACCCCCAGGCTGAGTGACCCTGGGGCTGAGTGACCCCAGGGCTGAGTGACCTCAGGGACTGAGTGACCCCCAGGCTGAGTGACCCTGGGGCTGAGTGACCCCAGGGCTGAGTGACCTCAGGGACTGAGTGACCCCCAGGCTGAGTGACCCTGGGGCTGAGTGACCCCAGGGCTGAGTGACCTCAGGGACTGAGTGACCCCCAGGCTGAGTGACCCTGGGGCTGAGTGACCCCAGGGCTGAGTGACCTCAGGGACTGAGTGACCCCCAGGCTGAGTGACCCTGGGGCTGAGTGACCCCAGGGCTGAGTGACCTCAGGGACTGAGTGACCCCCAGGCTGAGTGACCCTGGGGCTGAGTGACCCCAGGGCTGAGTGACCTCAGGGACTGAGTGACCCCCAGGCTGAGTGACCCTGGGGCTGAGTGACCCCAGGGCTGAGTGACCTCAGGGACTGAGTGACCCCCAGGCTGAGTGACCCTGGGGCTGAGTGACCCCAGGGCTGAGTGACCTCAGGGACTGAGTGACCCCCAGGCTGAGTGACCCTGGGGCTGAGTGACCCCAGGGCTGAGTGACCTCANTCTCCCCCAGCAGCACCCTGGGGTCACTGGGGCAGCGCAGGGTGGGAATTATCCCGGGCTAGGAGAGTTCCAGTATCCCTTGAAGTGCTGCTGTGGGGCCAGAGCAGCACCAGGAGGGGCCCAGGGCTAGGAGCTGCTGGGAGCCAGGTGTTATAAATGCAGATTGTATTGTTGGCTTTTCGCAAATATTACAATGAATGTCATATGTGTGATGTAAGAAAATGAAGTGGTATGAAAATATTTCATTTTAAAAAGTAGTGTGATGTCTTAGGATTATATCATATGTAGAATGTTTCTTTATGTAGTTAACTAAGGATAGCAAAGATGAGCAAGGAAATTCCCCAAATTCCTGGACTGTCTGGCTGAAGATAACATGGACAGGCCTCAGAGCCTGGAATGAAGAATGGATCGATCAGAAGTGGAACGCAGGATAACCGGATAGGGGAGACTTGGAACCCAAAGAGATACCAAAAAAGGAATATTTGAATGATGCACAGAAATCTATGAATATGTCTGAGACTCGGGCATTGAACAGAAGAGGTTTGTTAGCTAAGGTGTGCCCCTGGCATCGTGCCAAGCACCAGGCCCTATTAACTCTTTATTTCTGTCTCCTATTGTCCCTTTTATTAAACCCCTTATTAAACCTTTTTAAATTTTACCAGGAGTGAAACTCGTTTTTCACACAGGGAAGCACAGAACCGGCGAGGCTGGAAAAGCCTTGGGAGCCATGCAGTGCCAGCAGCCCTGGCCAGGCCACCCCTGACCCCTGCCCCATGTGTGTCCCCTGGTGCCACCTGCACCCACCACAAACCACCCTGACCAGCTCCCTCCACTCCCAGCTCTCCTCCCTCTGGGGATCACCATCAGCTCTGCAGGGAGAGGATTTTCCCTCCTGTAACACCTCAGCTGCTCTGGGTGTTTTGGAGAACACAGGGGCAGCTTTTGCTTCCAAATGAAAGCATAAAATCACACGGCTGCAATTTGTAAGGAGATCGTGCAGAAGATCCAGACACATCAACCTCCAGCTGACTGTGTTTGAATTATTAAATCAATATTTTATTCTTTTAGGAGGAAAAAACATCTCATCTGAGGGGAAAATTATTTTTAATACAAACAAAACATGGGCCTTGAAAGTCTGAGCCTACCGTGCCTGCAATCACAGCCTCCTCGGATGGAGAAGGTCTTTATTAAAAATGCTCTTTAAAGTTAAATGTATTCTTGCTTTGCAGGCAGTGCCTGTTCCAAGCAGAAGCACAGCTTGGCTGTGATTCCAGGGAAAGGCTCTTCTCTTCAAAGGAGAAAAAGGAGAAATATATCAAAAAGATATTTTGTTTTGTGGGGTGAAGCCTGATCTGAGAACTGAGTGGTTGTGGTTGGAGGGACCTTAAAGCTCATCCAGTTCCAACCCAACACCTCCCACTGATCCCAGGCTGCTCCCAATGTCCAGCCTGGCCTTGGGCACTGCCAGGGATCCAGGGGCAGCCACAGCTGCTCTGGCTTTTCAATGGTTAATCCCAGCTGTGTCATTGCTTCCAAACCAACCACGGCCAAATTGGTTCCAACAGGTAAACGTGGAAAAATTCATTTAGAAAGATTGAGATGAGTCCTTCCAGCTCAGAAAGTTTCCAGAAGAACTGGAGACTCCAATTTCCTTGAAAAGCTGCCTGAAATGTGCACCTCAAACAAGCAGCAGGATTAACAAGGACAGGGGATTTTCATCTCTAAATAAATAACCAGCTCAGGAAGAAGAGGATCTTCAGTGAATTGGCAAAGATCTCTCTGCCTTTTTTCTAATCAAACCCTTCATTTTTATCAGCAGCCAACTCCAGAATCGTCAGCTACAGAAGGCACTGGGGGAGAAGGAGATGATCTTTAAGGTCCCTTCCAACCCAGACCATTTGCTGATTTACCTTGAAAATTATTCTCAGAGTTAAGTATTGGCAAATTATTCATTTATGTTAGAGAAGGAGAAGGAAGGGGGATGGGGCTGTGGTCTGCAGAGAAGGTGGGAAGACAGGATCAGCTCTTTAACTGTACAAAAAACGACAGAAAATATCCTTGATTCTCTCCCAAAGGCAAACCCTGCTGAGCACCAGGATAAGGAAATACAAGGGAACAGAAAGCAGTTGTAGGCTCCTCCCTCCCACACAGGACAAGAGGGGGAGAAAAGTCCAATTTAGAGCAATTTGGACAAATGTGAAGCATCCATTCAGGGCTGAACCCAGTGTCCAGTTCACTATCTGGAGTTCACAAGCTCTGGGAAAGCTCCAAGCCAGCCCCAAATCTCTCCCTGCACAAAGGGGAAAACTCTGTCCCCTTTCCAAGGAAAAACCTTATTCCTGCACTCCCAGTTTCTCCCTGGTTTCCTCCCCAGCGTGGAGACACTGAATACAACAACCTCAGGACAAGCTCATGGAGGAAACCCAAGGAGAAGTGCCTGGATCCAGGAGAGCTCCGGGAAAAGCCAGGAGAGAGTGCAGTGGGAAAAGCCAGCGGGGAGGCAACAACTGCGAGTGGGAAATGCAATAGATGATATTCCATTGACACCTGGGGGATAAATCAAGGGAAATTGCTCACAGGAGCGAGCCCAAAGCATCTCGCTGTGAATCCAGAAGAGTAAATTCGGAGTCTCCCGGGAACTTTGCCATCATTTGTTTTCATTTCTCTGACTTCTCTTCATTTCTGCTCGGGATTAGCTCTCCCGACAATGATCACAGCAATAGGGAAACCTGCTCCCAGGGGAGTGGCATGAAAGCAATATTTACCAAAGCAAACCCAAGCAAAGAAATCGAAATATGAAGAACTAAGTTAAAAAAAAAAAAGTCACAAAGTACTTTAAAAAAGAGAACCAAAATGGCTTTAACTCTTGCTGAACCACTAAGAAAAATCAATAGCCCTACTGGGAGGCTGAAAAGCAGAGAAAAAAACACCCCAAAACTCACCAAAATCTCCCAAAAATCATCTTTAGTACATCTCCACATCACCCACATTGTTTGGGATTTGTTCCCTAAGGATTTTGCCTTTGTCCTAAATAAACGAAAGCCACAGAACATCATCACCTTTGATTTTTCCTCCTATTTATCTCGGGTTCAGACCAATATAACCCAGCTAAGGATGTGGGCACACAAATTGCTCCTCACTCAGCGTTACCCAAGCAGAGTCATTAGCAGCATTTCAGTGGCACCTGAAGAAGTCATTTCATTGCCACAATGAAGAAGCTGAGCCCTTGGCAGCCCATTCCACCTTAATTTAGCTTTTAATTACCACCTCCCTCATTCTCAGGGCATTGTCTCAGGGGGACAAACCCCGAGCTCCATCTGGAGATGCCCTGGGCTCATCCTCCTTGCCAGTGATCCACCCGGCAGTGATCTCCTGCTCTCTGGGCTGTTCTCTCCATGCTCTTGGTTGAACCAAAAACCACAAAAAACCATTAACACCATTCCGCTCTTCAGAATGGTTTCTTTTTCCACCTTGAAAGCTGTAAAAATGCAGATATCCAGAAGGCTCAGGGGACTTACCTGAGCAGGGGAAGAGCCACGAGATCCATCAGGGATGTGAAACCATGGAGCAACCGGAGACTCCAGCGGGGAGCAAGGAAAGCAGCACCTAAGTGTGGCCTGGGTCAGCCTTTCCCTTGCCCCTCCCCACCCTCCCAGCCAGGAATGCCATCCCAGTATCCCACTGGCCCTGCCCTCTGGCATTCCCTGTGTCCTGGCACTCGGAATCGTTCCGAGTTCATCTTCCCAAAGCAGCAGGAAGTTCCTTTATCTCCTCGGCTGTAAAATTACCCAGCACACACAGAAATTACTGTGAGTTAGAGGAAATATCCCCTCACTCCAAGCAAGCAGGAATCTATGGATTTAAGGAGCAGTAATTTAAAATTTAGGTCACCTGAGGAAAAACAACAACCTCAGACAGAGCATCTTTGGAGCAGCACGAAGGCAGAGGTGTCCTGATGTCCCCCCAGCCATGACATCCTGCCTGTGTAGCCAGAGTCACTCTTTTCCTCCCAATATCCTCAGATTTCTGATGGATGTCAACAGAATTTGCACACAAATCACAAGTGGAAGGAGCTGGTTTTCCATCTCTCCAGTAAAAATCACAAGCCCTGTGTTATTTCACCCATTATTCCATGGAATCCCAGGATAACCTGAGCTGGAAGGGACCCACAGGGATCCTGTCCAAGCCCTGGCCCTGCACAGACACCCCAAAAATCCCACCCTGTCCCTGAGAGCGTTTTCAACTTGAGCTCTGGCAAAAAAAACCACTCTTCAAAAAGTTCCACCCCTGAGATCCCCCAGAAAACAGGCTTGAAATGCTCCTTAATTACAAAAGTTAAATATTTATTTATACAAATATGATGAGAAAAATCTCATGCAGACTCTTCACACACAGGAACAGAACCCAAATCCGAGTGGGATGGCTTCACCAAAGAACTGGGGCTGGAAGGCTGAGGGGGCCTGGAGCCCACGGGGAGTCCTGGAGCGGAGACTTCTCCTATGGAACATGTGCCAAGATTTTCACACTCTTCACCAAGATTAACAATTAATAGCTGATTACTACTACTCAGAGGACTGGACAGAGACGGATGAGCAGCGGGAGCGGAGCCTGCACTCCACCAGACCCCACACGCTTGGTGGAAGTGCAGGGTTTGCCAAAAGATTGCTTGAGATAATTCCCCTAAATGATGGAAATGCCTTGAGATCGCTCTGGATGGCATCTGCTTCTGCTTAATTATAAATCTGCATTGGAGTCGCAACTTGTGTATATTACAAGTCATTTGCATAATTAAAACAATTAAGGGATCGACATATCATGGCAATTAGAAATGCATCAAACTCGGGATGTTGTACAAAAGAGAGCTTCAATATGAAACATTAATTCTTTGAGAACAAAATATCCTTCCCATCCCTGCAGAACAGCCTTCCCGAATCCACGAGCTCCGTTTGGAGGCAGTTTTCCCTCGGGATCCCCCGAGACAAAACCAGACACTGCCCAGTTTGGGGGCAGCTTTTCCTGCGGGATCCTGGTGCTGCTGTTGGATTCATCCCTCCTTGGATTCCCGCAGCCACAGCCGGGGCTCGTGTCTTTATTGCCAGCTTCAGTCGCTTTTATCTCATTTTCCGTAGCCTTATCCTGTTTTCCTTGTCCCTCTTTTTGAGAATAAGGATGAACTGATTGAAGAAGTGCTCCTGGTCCTTCTTCTTCTGCACGAGGCGGAAGCGCTGATCCCGGCCGTGCTTCTCCGCAAACTCCCTGAAGGTTGTCCTGTGGGAGACACAGACCTGGGGCTGCACCTGGAGCTGAGGGCAGCTCTGGGAATGCTGGACAGGGTGGGAAATGTGGGATGAGGGAAGGCCAGACCAGGGCTCTGGAGACCTGGAGCAGCCTGCGGTGAGCGAGGATTAAATTCCTAACTCTGGGATTTAGGAGTGGATTGATGGCTGGCAGGAGGCTGCTGAACCATCACCAGGCCACTCACAGACCTCCTACGAGGAGCTTTTATTTAAACTCCTGCATATTTTGTATTTCCAAGGCAAGTTCTCTCCTTGCAGGGTTCTCTACCTTCATTTCCTTTCAGGCTGCATTCCCAGCTCCTTTCCCCAAGGTGACTCTTTGCTTTTTATTGGAAATATTTGGGATTTATTCCTCTCATTGTGCGCCTAAATCAAGGCAGGGAAAGGATCTTTCTCAGTGCTTTGGTGGCACAGTCAGCTCCCAAAACCCTTCAGGGGCAAAATGCTCCCTAGCCCGTGGGCCAGCACAGCTTTTCCCTGGGAACATCAGTGCTGGAAGCAGTGTTTGGGTGGGATACCAGCCCAGAATATTCCCTCTTTTGCTGTAAAATGCTTCTTATCATTGCAGTTATTGCAGCCCCACGTGCTGTTTGCAGCCGTGTGCTCACACAGGTCGTGCTGAATAATTATCTGCATGTTTTAGTAGAGAAAACAGTAATTTCTTTGTTCCAGCAATTTAACAGTGTTTACAATAGAAACCCTCTTGTTTTCATGTAATTTCCAAATGAGAGAGCACTGCCCTAAGCACTGCCACTGGGTCTGGAGCCATCCCTTGAAAAACAAAGGAAAACACTAATTGTGCCTTGCTTCATTTTAATTTAATCCCAGAGCTGTGGAGTCGCAGAAGGGTTTGGGCTGGGAGAGACCTCACAGATCATCTTGTGCCAACCTCCTGCCACGGGCAGGGATGCACTCCCTGAATTTAGTGGCGTGGCATTAACAGCAGCTTTGTGCAATTATAGTTCTGTTCCACCAAATGCCAGGACTAAATACAATTTCTGAGTAATTGCACCTGCACGTGTAATACAGATGAGATTGAACATGGTGGTACTGATTTGCCATAAGTAATGTGTGTTCTACAGCACACACAGGAATATAAAACAAATGTGCTGTGCCAAGTATTGCACGTTCTGAGGGAGAGAGGAGAGGGACAGAAAGAGGAAGAGATGGAACATTTCCTCTCCCAGGAATACCACAAAATATTGGGAAATACCAGGGAAGAAATGCCATCCCAGCATTGGAACAGGGAGGTTCTGCTTCCTATGAAGCGTTCTGGAGTGAAAAGCTCAGCCTAAATGACAAAGCTGAGCTTCCCAACCCTTCCTAAGGCAATGCTCACCTTGGGGATAACTTGGATTCTTCCAGAAGCTTCTTGAATTCTTCCTTGGCCAACAGCAACTTGTTCTTCTTCTCCTTGTACTCCTCCCTGACCCTGGTCTTGACAAACTGCTCGAAAATCTGGCCAAGGAAGGGACAGGAGACAAGAGGTTACTGAGCAAGCCTTTGGGGGTTTCTGCCTCACCACAGAGCTGCAGTGCTCACCTGCCCTCCTGTGATGCCTTAAATGGCTCCCTAGAAACAGAGAGCAGACAGGAATAAAGGAATAAAGGAGGGATTGATTGGAAAGCCTTCAGAGGTCACACTCTGGGCTCCAGAGGCTCCTGCCTCAGTGCATCCCAACATGGACAATGCCAGCTCCTGAGTTCTTCCCACTTTGATATCAGCATCAATTGCCCAAGCAGAAGCCAGGCAAGGATGGAATTTGCCCAAGCTTGCCCCCCTGTCCCCAAGATGAAGGTTTGCAGTTGTTGGGCCCAGGAGGGTCTGGGTGTGCTTGGAGAGCGAGCTGGAGAGGCTTTGTTATGTCAGTGTGAGCATGAGAGAACAGCACTGAACGAGCTCCAGGGAACTGCAGAGTCACACTGGGCACTGCAGGGCTGGGAACAGAGAAAAGTTAAACCCTGAGGCATCAGAGGATTTCTGTAGGATTGGTGTAGGATTGGCTCTGCCTGTCAGGAGTGGTGCTGGGCAGGCTCAGGGTGGGATTTTGGGGGCTCTGGCAGTTGGACTCTGTGATCCCTGTGGCTCCTTCCCACTCAGGATCTCCTGTGGTTCCCAGTGCTGCCTCCTTGGACAGGCAGGTGCTGTGAGGAGGTTGGAACACAGGACAGGCTCCTGTCCTNGTGTGAGCATGAGAGAACAGCACTGAACGAGCTCCAGGGAACTGCAGAGTTATACTGGGCACTGCAGGGCTGGGAACAGAGAAAAGTTCAAACATAAGGCATCACTGTGTGTCCAGGAGGAGTTTGTGTTCATCCATCACCTCCAGGGCAGGACAGGGGCTGTAATGTCCTGGCTGTAACTGGGCATTTCCCTG
>VZRF01007626.1:0-10207 GCA_013396875.1 Vireo altiloquus
CCCCATCCCTGTCCCTGTCCCCGCTCACGGGAGGGAGGAGGGAGGGATCCAGGTAGGATTGGGTAAGTGCAGGGATTTGGAGCAGCCTGGCATGGAGGAACAGGTTCCACAACGCCAACCCCGGTGTGGAATAAAGCAGAATTCCAGAATGATTTTCGGTTGGAAAAGCCCTCCAGGATCATCAAATCCAATCTGCTCCCGATTCCCACCCAGTGCTGTGTCCAGTTCCTTGGGATGGCAACTCCAAACCTCCCTGAGCAGCTACTTCCAGTGCCTGACCCCTCCTCTCCATGAGGAAATTCCTCCTGGAACATCCCAACGCCTGCCCAGCACCAGGCCACAGCTGGACACAACCCCATGGATGCTCCAAGGTTGGAGCTGCTCCTGGGAATGAATTCAGGGATTTTTGCCAACACAAACCCCAAATCCTCTGACCCCACACGTTCCTCATCCCTGGAAGTGTCCAAGGCCAGGCTTGGAGCACCTGGGATGGGGGAAGGTGTCCCTGCCCATGGCAGGGGTGGAACTGGATGGGTTTTGTCTATTCCAACCTAAACCATTCCGGGATCCCATAAACGGGATATGATCCCATAAATCCCTTTGCCAACCAAGCCTCAGAGCCCCAAGGGAGAATCCTTTCCCTAAGCCAGGAATTCACCTGGAGCAGGGAGAGTTCAGCCCTGCTGGGGGGAGAAACCCCAAAATCTGAACATCACACTTTGGGGTGAATTCCGGGCTGGGATGAGGACACTGAGCTGCACTTTGGGATGAATTCCGAACTGGGATGGAGACACTGAGCAACACTTTGGGGTGAATTCGGAACTGAGCTGGGGACACTGAGCTGCACTTTGGGATGAATTCTGGGCTGGAATGGGGACGTTGAGCTGCTCCGGGATGCTCATTCCCTACAAACATGACCTGCTGGCACCGGGGCTGGGCTCGTTCCCATTGCCCCCAGGCACGTGAGTGCCCTTTGGCATCGCGG
Organism: Vireo altiloquus; assembly: GCA_013396875.1. NCBI lineage: Eukaryota > Metazoa > Chordata > Aves > Passeriformes > Vireonidae > Vireo > Vireo altiloquus. Next base: position 986 of record VZRF01007626.1, read on the forward strand.
ACATCACATGAGTGACACGCTGCTGCTGCTGCCGCTGCTGCTTTTCCTCCCCCGCCCGTCCCCGCGGTCCTGTGACTTTCCCTCCCCAGCCTTGTTTTCATCCCTGCTGCAGCTCCAGAGGGGTGACAACGATGACAAACTCACCCTAAAATCATCCCCCAAAACCCCGGAGGCCTCGTCCCAAAAGCGGGATGACCCTGTGGATTCGGGATGACTCCACCACCACCACAACCCCCGGCTGGGGCCGCTTCTCGCGGCGCAGTTTTCCCGCAAAACCGCGGCTTTTTTGTTCGGGGAAAAAAGCCGATGACTGCAGCATCATGTGAGGGGTTTGCAAACTCCCGGCTCGGGGGCCGGACCTGCAGGGAGGGAGGGAGGAAGATGAAGGTCCCCTTTTTGTTTTGTGCCTCTTCCAGGAAGCGCGGTCACGCTGGGCTGGCTGTGCTCCCAGGGCTGAGCTCAGGGATGGATTTGCTGCCAGCGGGGCTGGGTCGAGGCTAAAAAAGGGAATTTTTTTTCCCCCCACTGTGCGAAAGGGTTGGGGAGGGAGGGAAGGGCACGTGAGGGAGGCGCTTTGGGGTCACGGGCGAGGTTTGGGGTTTATATTTAGCGCATCGTGCGGGGGGTAAAATACAGAGATAGGGAAAAAACAGAGATAGGGAAAGCTGAACTTCCCTGGAGGAGAAAGAGAGAGGGGTTCATGGCATTCTTCTGGCCTTGCAGGACCCGAAGGAGCTGACAGGGAGAAGGAGAGGGGTTATTTACCAGGATAAAGNGAGGGTTCGTGGCAGACTTCTGGCCTTGCAGGACCCGAAGGAGCTGACAGGGAGAAGGAGAGGGGTTATTTACCAGGATAAAGGGAATGGCTTCTAAACTCCCCCAGAGAAGGGTTAGGTGGGATTTGGGAAGGAATTCCTCCCTTGTGAGGGTGGGGAGGGGGTGGGATTCCCAGAGAAGCTGTGCCTGCCCCATCCCTGGAAGTGTCCCAAGCCAGGCTGGAGCAACTTGGGATCGTGGGAGGGGTCCCTGCCTGTGGCAGAATGACCTTTAAGGCCCTTCCAATCCAGGGAATTCCACGATCCCATAAATCCACACAGTTCCCGATGACGCCACGATGATTTTTTTTGCCTTTTCCTTTATATCCCTTCATATATTCCCAATATTCTAAACATACGTCCCTTAAAACCCGACATCTCAACATAATCCTAAACCAAAAAAACCCAAACATCACAACCAAAACCTGGAAAACCTTCAAAAATTGTAAAAAACCCAAGATTCTCCCTAGAAAATGAGGGAAATTCCTGGTGCTGCACAGGATTCCTGCTCTGCCTCAAGTCCCTCGCTCGTGCTGCTCCTACCTAGAGTCTCCCAGGCTAAAAATAAAGGGAAGAGAGGCAGGATTTAGCATCCCGTGAAAAACGCCGGCTTGGGAATGCTGGGAAAAGCTTCCAGGAGCTTGGTGCTACTACGGCTAAAAAAAGGGCTGCAGCAGGAGGAGTGAAATCCTTGGCACCGCGCGGCTCCTCCTCCTCCTCCTTTCCCACCTTCTCCTCCTCCTCTTCCCAAGCTTTCCCTGGCACATGAGTCACGTTCCCACCTCCCCGAGCCCTGAGGAACCCACTCATCCCAGTCTCTTTTGGTGCGAAAAAAGCAGGAAAAATATCCTTTCATCCCAAGGAAGAGCGAGCTGAGCCCGGCTGAGCCGCACATCCCAGGATGGATGATCCCACAGCACTTCCAGCTTTTCCAAAGCTTTGCTCCCCTCCCAGATCCTGGCTCGGAGTCCCTTTTGTGCCCCACGTGTGAGCAGCAGAGGAACGCGGCTCGTTCCTGGTGATTCAGCTCCGGGATGCGATCCCAGCTTCCCAAAATGTCACAGCAGGAGCCGGAGCTCCGAGGGGATGTGGGGAGGGAACGTGAGCGGAGGAAGGGAATAAGGACAGCCCCGGACTGAGGGAGGGAGGGAGGGAGGGAGAGAGGGATGTTTACATAGGTCCATGGCAGATGATTGCCAACTCTTCAACCCCACCTCCAGCAGATCCTCTTGGCCCACTTCAGGCAGTAAATCTTTGTCCTGACTTAAGAGAGCCCTTTAGTTACTGGTTTCCTTGCGACACGATTCGTATGGAGCTGCAAATGTTGANTGGATGGATAGAGGAAGGGATGGATGGAGGGAGGGATGGAGGGAGGGAGGGATGGAGAGATGGATGGATGGATGGATGGATGGATGGATGGATCCATGGATGGATGGATGGATGGATGAAGAGATGGATGGATGGATGGGAAGTGCCTTAAACGAAGGGACTGGAAAGCGTTAAAAATAACAGGATCGTTTGGATGCAGCTGGGATTGTTTGGATGTGGGATCAGCTGGAGGGAGCAGGCAGAGCTCTGCTGCCATGTGAGGAGCCTCTGGAATGACTCTGATGAGTTTTCCAGAGGCGGGAGAAATGGAAAAGCGGGGGATGGGTGCTCCAGGAACGGACATTCCCAAGGAGCTGGCAAAGGACAGGACGGGACCGGAATTCCATGTCCCACCAGGGGTTCTGGATTCCTGATATTTGGTAATTTGTCCACCTGACTCCCCAGACAGGACAGGAGGTTCCCGGCCTGGAATTCTACAAACCTCCTGTCACTCCATCGACTCCAGCCCAAACTGCTCCTCCAAATCCCTGGAAGTGTCCAAATCCAGGGACGTGGAGCAGCCTGGGATAGGGGAAGGATTCCCTGGTGGAAGTGGATGAGTTTTAGAGTCCTTCCCACCCAAACCATCCTGGGATTCTGTGGGGTCAGGATCGATGTGAGCAACACCCAAAAGCTGCCCTGGGTTGACATTCCAGTCAGTGTCCCCATCCCAGCCTGGAACTCACCCCAAAGTGCAGCTCAGTGTCCCCATTTCAGTTTGGAATTCACCCCAAAGTGTGGCTCAGTGTCCTTATCCCAGCCTGGAATTCATCCCGAAGTGCAGCTCAGTGTCCCTATCCCAGCCTGGGATCGGAGCTGGGAACTCATCCCAAAGTGTGGCTCAGTGTCCCCATTCCAGTTCGGAATTCACCCCAAAGTGTGGCTCAGTGTCCCCATTCCAGCCCGGAATTCACCCCAAAGTGCAGCTCAGCATCCCCATTCCAGCCCGGGATCAGAGCTGGGAATTCACCCCAAAGTGTGGCTCAGTGTCCTTATCCCAGCCCAGGATCGGAGCTGGGAACTCATCCCAAAGTGTGGGGTTCAGATTTTGGGGTTTCTCCCCCCCAGCAGGGCTGAACTCTCCCCACTCCTGGCATTCCCTGTGTGCTGTGGGAGCGCAGAGGCCGCTGCCATTTGAACCTCGGGAGCAGATATCCCATCCCAAAGGTTCCAAAGGTTCCAAAGGTTCCAAAGGTTCCTCGGGACAGCAGCTGGCCCTGTTTGTTGTTTGTAAACAAATCCTCCCTGCTCCAGACAAACCCCGGAGCACTTAAATCCCGAGATAAAACTCAACTCTCTCCCCGAGTTCTGCAGAACTGCCCTCAATTCCTGGGAAAAGCAGCAGGAAACGGGAAGTGAGGTGGGATCCTCGACCCAGCATGCCACGGAATTCTGGAATGCTTTGGAAATTCTGGAATGAGCTTAAGGATGGTCCTGGTCTGATCTTCTTCCTTCCCCAGGAGGAATTTGGGAATTTGAAGCACAAACTGCTCTCCGTGCCCATCCTGCAATCTCCTCCCTTGGATGGGCTGCTGGAATTCTCCTCCGGGGCTTGAAAAGTTTGGGTTGGGAATGAAGGGAAGGGTGATCACGGAATTCCAGCTTAATTAAAGCCCTGGTGTGGCTCTGGGTGGTGGGAGCAGATCCTTCCTGGAGCAGGCAGCTCCTGGGATTTTTGGGATCCCGTTCAGCTCCCTCCAGGCGCACTGGGAGACCTGAATCCAAGCTGAACACCCCAAAGGAGGAATCCTGGAATTCTGGGGTGGGTCACGAGCAGAGGGGACCTGGTGTCCTGCGCCCCATTCCCATTGTCCTGCTGTGCTCACAAAAAAAAGGGGAAAAGATTTGGGATGGTTCCGAGTTCCTGGAGCCCTTCCCGACCCCTCTGCTTCCCACAGGGAATGAGCATGGAGCCGATCAAAGCCCGGAGGTTTCATCCCCCTTTAATTTCTGCTCGAGCCACAAACACTCCCAAAATATTCATCTCCACCAATCCTGGCTCTGGTCCCATCGAGCTTTTTAAAGTTTTAAGTTTAGGGATCAAAGTTTAAGTTTTAGTTTAAGTTTAGGGATTTTTAAACTTTTCAAAGTTTAGGGATCAAAGCTGCCCGGGTTTCTGAAGGCTCTGTTTCAGTTCCTGTTCGTGGTCTCTTCTAAGGAGTTGGGTTTTTTTAGGGTAAAAAAAAAGCATTTTTCATGGGGGGAAAATTGAGCGAATTTCTCTGTTTTGGTGCAAAAAAGGGAACATCAAAGGGTGGCTGAATCCCACCCTGTTCCTAAAAAAGATGGCTGGAGGCAATTCCCTTTCAACAGCTGCCGGAATTAGGGCTCCCCTTTCCCAGGAAAGCTTTGGAAGCGCTGTCTGCGCCCCACCCCTCCCCGGACATGGCCCAAACCTCCCAAAAAACCACCTCAGGATCCTCGAGGGAATTCCAATCCCTTAAAGCTCATCCCATTCCATCCCATCCACGGGCTGGGACAGCTCCCGCTATCCTAGGGTGCTCCAAGAGGGCTTTGGAGACACTTCCAGGGATCCAAGGGGCAACCATGGCTCCTCTGGGAATCTCCAAAATCCTAAACCCAGGGCTGGGAACTCCATCCAGGGCCATTCCCAGCCGGTGACGCCTTTCCCAGATGGAATGGCACCCGGATGAAAACATTCCAACCCCTTTTTTTCCCAGGGGATTCCTTCCTCCACCCCGGCCTTGTGTGGGAAAGCTGAGCTCAATTCCCCCAAAAAACCTGGGAAAACAAAGAGGTGTCGGCTCGAGCTCAATTCCCCCAAAAACCTGGGAAAACAAATTGGTGTCGGTTCCTCCGAGGAAGGAAAATCAACATCCAAGAGGGAGAGAGCGGAGGGGAATCAGGAGTGGGAACAACGGGAAGAGATTCCGGCGGCACAAACTAATTCCCCTTGGCCACACCCAGGGCATGGATTTGGGGTCATTCCAGGGGAAAACAGGGAAGATTTGGGGTCCCTGAGCCCTCCCTTGCAGCAGCTCCTCCCTCTCCCATCCCCAAATCCAAAGTCTTGGAATCCCCAAATCCCAGAAGGGGATGAAAATGGGGCGAAAAGGACCTCAAAGCTCACCCCACTTCCACCCCCCAAGCTCCACTCCAATATCCCACATTCATTAACCTCCAAGAATTCAGGAAATTCAGGAAAGAATTCCCAAGGGATTCAGGCTCTGGAAAGCTTCGAGGTGCTAGGAATTTAGGAAATTCAGGAAAGAATTCCCAAGGGATTCAGGCTCTGGGAAGCTCCGAGGCGCTGAAGAATTCAGGAAATTTGGGAAAGAATTCCCGAAGGATTCAGGCTCTGGGAAGCTCCGAGGTGCTGAAGAATTCAGGAAATTTGGGAAAGAATTCCCGAGGGATTCAGGCTCTGGGAAGCTCCAGCAGGGGATGATGTAACACAAAGAAATCCCCAAAATTGGCGCTTTTGGGGTCAAGACACCCAGCTGCCCCAAATCATCGATCCTGATCTGTCACCAGGGGGGAGTGGGAATTCTCAGCCAGGAGATTCCAGGGAAATTTCGGGTTTTGTTTGTGCTGGCAGTGCCAGGCCCTGGGGCCGCAGGGATNGTGGGATGAGATGGGATGGGATGGGATGGGATGGGATGGGATGGGATGGGATGGGATGGGATGGGATGGGATGGATTATCCCCTTTTTGGAGCTTTTTTCCCCCCCAAAAAATCCGCCCCCAAAAAAGGGGGATGGGGATTGTCCCTTTCCATCCAATAATTCCCAGTGATAGATCCAATTAAGGAGAGCAGCACCAAATCCACCCAAAATTGCCTCTTCCTCCTTTTTTTTTTTCCCATTTTCCTTGTAAATCTGTTTGGGGTTTTTTTGCCCTTTTTCCCTGTAAATCTGTTGGTTTTATTTTTGCCCATTTTCCCCATAAATCCGGAGCCGGCCTGGCAGAAAAAGCTGAATTCCAAGGAAAAACCAGCTCAGGGATGAGCCCAGAGAATCCCAAACCAGAGATTTCCTCCACTCCAGAGTTTATTTCCAAAGAAAAGCAAATTTTTCCCCCTCAGGTTTTCCAGGGAAACGGCCGAGGGAATTTGGGGATTCCCGAGGAATTCCAGAGAACTCCAAAAATGGTTCCAAAATCAGTTTTGTTTTGGCCAGGACGGAAATCTCCTGAGGGCAGGGCTGGAGCTGCAGCTCAGGGCGGGGTCTGAGCTCTGGGATCCAAAATTTAAACAAATCCCAGGCAAATGAGCTAGGCTGGGGGGAGGGAAAATCGACTGTTCAGGGAGTTTTCTATCAATTTATAGGAGTTTTATATCAATTTGTAGGAGTTTTATATCGATTTATTGGATTTTTAAATCAATTTATAGTAATTTCATATATATGTATAGTTTTATATCAGCTGATAGGACTTTTATATCAATTTATGGGAGTTTTATATCAATTTATAGTTTTATATAAGTTTATAGTAATTTTGTATCAATTTATAAGAGTTTTACATCAATTTATAGGATTTTTATATCAATTTGTAGGAGTTTTATATCAATTTATAGAAGTTTTATATCAATTTAGAGTTTTACATCAATTTATAGAAGTTTTATATCAATTTATAGAAGTTTTATATCAATTTATAGGAGTTTTATATCAATTAACAGAAGTCCCTTGGGGGGACTGGAATAATCTCCCAGCAGATTTGGGATGGTTGGAATCATCTCCCAAGAGGTTTTGGGGGGCTGGAATCACCCCTCAGCAGATTTGGGGGGCTGGAATCATTTCCCAGCAGGATTTGGGGGGCTGGAATCATTTCCCAGCAGGATTTGGGATGGCTGGAATCATCTCCCAGCAGGATTTGGGATGGCTGGAATCACCCCTCAGCAGATTTGGGGGGCTGGAATGAATCCCCAGCAGGATTTGGGATGGCTGGAATCATCTCCCAGCAGGATTTGGGATGGCTGGAATCATCTCCCAGCAGGATTTGTGGGGCCATCCATGACCGAGGACTGTAACGGGGGCTGCAGCTCACCCCAAAGCACAGGAGGAGACACCCAAGGACAGAATTCCCAGGTGGGAAAAGACAGAATCCCATCCTCTCCAGCTCAAAATCCCACAGGGAGAACATCCCACCCTTCCCCCGGCTCGGCTCCACTCCTTAAAGGATTAACAGTGCCCCTAAACAAACAACGCTCAGGAAAACAGGAGGAATGGTGCAATTTAAAAAAAAAAACCTATTATTATTAATTTTTTTTTTCCCTTTCTTAGGCAAGGAGCAGAGGAGCAGAGCTGGCACTGCCGAGCTCCGAGGCCACCGCCAAGGGGAACCGGAGTGAGCTCCTCATCCCGAGCCGACACCGCCCCATGTAGGGGTTTTTCCGCAGCTCTTTTCACAGCTCCTTCCCAGAAAATCACGTGCCTGGGCGGTGCATTCGGGATCGGGAAGAATTCCAATGGTTTTTGGGTTTTTTTCCCCTCGTTTGGCCCTCGTTGGGTGGCAGCCAATTCCCAACTCCTGGAGCAGCTCAGGAGCTGCCGCTGATGCCAGGGTGATTTTTTGCTTTTTTTTTTATACTCCTCTTACACACTTTTAAAATATATTTTTATGTATTCTCAGTGCTTTTAACCCACGTATTTGTGATTTTCCAAGGCTGATAACTCAGCTCAGCCCCACGGCACCGTTAAACCAGGAGACCAAACATCCCAGGAGCCCCAGACACCAAGGGCCTCTCCAGAACACATTTTTTGTAAACTAAAATAAGCCCATCTGAGAAAGAAAGTTCCTCAGAACAAAGAGTTCACTCTCACTGAAAAAAATCTTTGATAAAAATGTTAATTTTGCAAAGCCTATAATTGTGTGTATTTCAGTGTACATGCATTTTTGAGCCATTCCACCTAGATAAAGTGCAGTACCCAAAGATCCTGAAATAAATATCGAAGTGAAAAAAACCCATTTTCCCCCAAAAACCACGTTTTAGTTTCAATTTTAAGACCAGAGAAAAATTCATCACTGCTCACCCCCCCTGGCTGGCTCTTTGTGTGCTCTGAGGAGCCTCAAACAAGGCAGAGGGGGAGAGATTTTTGGGGACAGATTTTTAGGGACAGAAATCCGGGATGGTGGAAAGGATTCACGACAGAGCAGCACAAACAACTCTGCGGTCACGGGGCTGGAAAAGCTCTTTGAATTCCTGCGTGGAAAAAAGGGCCAGAGTGCAAATGCCACCGGGGATGATCCATTCCCACCTCCTCCAGCCCCGGGAATGAGTCAGGAGGGCTCTGAGCAGGGCAACACCTCCGCACAGGGATCACTGCACCCTGAGAGCTTTCCCTCGGCTCAAAAATAATCAAAAAACCCAAAAAAAATTTAAAAAAATTGGATTTTTGCAGCAAAAAAAACCCACCGTGGATCCCGCGCAATCGGAAACGAATATTATTATATTATTAATAAAGTGAATAGAAAGGTGCCCACGAGCAGGAGGGGGATGGGGCTGGAAGTTTTTTATCTGCTCGATTTTCTCTCCTTCCTGCACATCTGGGCAGCTGTGGAGGCCAAAACGTTCTTGATCGGGAGGGGAAAAAAATAAAAAAAAATTCCCCATCTCCATCTGGAAGGCACCCAAAAGGCTGGCTCCGGTTTGGGGCTGAAACAGCACCTTATTTAGACAATCCCAGGAATGTTTCAGAGGCCGCTCCGGCTGGGAATTTGCATAATGGGTGTCTGTATCTTGCTTACCTAACAGCACAAGAATCCTGTCTGTCAGTAAGTCTAGACTGCGGTGTTGGATCCAGGGAATCTCCCGGCCAGGAATAACAGCGGGAGCAGCAGGGCAGGGTGCTGCCATCTGCTGATGGCACCTGCGGCCCTGGCAGGGAGCAGGGGGTTCGGGGTGGCTACGGTGGCAGGGCAGAGCTGGGATTGGGGTTGGGAGTTCTCATCCTCATCCTCATCCTCATCCTCATCCTCATCCTCATCCTCATCCTCCTCCTCATCCTTGTCCTCATCCCCATCCATATCTCCACCCATATCTCCATCCCATCCTTATCCTCATCCTCCTCCTCATCCTCATC
>VZRF01007626.1:19525-35336 GCA_013396875.1 Vireo altiloquus
TTCCCTCCTGTCCTGGTGTCCCCTGGGACCTGTCCTGGCTGTCCCCTCCTGTCAGGGGCTCCTGGAGATCGGGAATGTCCCCCCTGATCCTGCTTTTCTCCAGGCTGAGCTCCTTCCCAGCTCCCTCAAGGATTCTCCAGCCCCTTCCTCAATTCCCTCAGGGATTCTCCAGTTCCTTCCTCAATTCCCTCAGGAATTCTCCAGCCCCTTCCCAACTCCCTCAGGAATTCTCCAGCCCCTTCCCAGCTCCCTCAGGAATTCTCCAGCCCCTTCCCATTACAAAATTCCTGCTGATGTTCCCTCCTGTCCTGGTGTCCCCTGGGACCTGCCCTGGCTGTCCCCTCCTGCTCCATCCTCCCTGAGCACCCAGGGCTGCAAAAATCTCTCCTTTCCAGGCTTCCACAACAACTCAGTGAACAAAGACAGAGCTGGGAGCACAAACATTTCCTACTCGGTGCCCTCAGGACATTCCAAGGAGAACAACCTCCCTGAGTTTTTCCTTTTTATTTTTTCGTGGTTTTTTTTTTTTTTCCCTGTTTTCCTCCTGGTTTGGATTCAAGCTCAGCCTCACAGCAAGGCTCCCAGGGACTCCACATCCATCTCCTCCTGGAGGACACCCCAAATTAGGTGTGGTGCACCTAATTAGGCTAAATTAGGTGCACAAATTAGGGCAAAGTGGCACAAGAAGGACGCAGAAAGGATCTTTTTTTTTTTTTTTTTAGGAAAAGTGAGGCAAGAAGAAGCTCTGGCGAATCCCTGGGATTTAGGGAAAGGACCGACGGTCACGTGACCACGTCCAGCCCCCAAATGCGGCTGCTAATGAGTTTCCCAGTTAATTACTCAGCTCCCGGGGCTGGAGCTGCTCCTCTCAGCTCACACAGGGCTCTGGCTGCCAGGGACACAGTGCCCTCTCTTGGAGACTCCAAACCCAGCCCAGCGCCGGGATTGAGGACAAAACACCGCTGGAAATCTCCTAAAAAAACCAATTCCTGCCCAAAAAACAGCTCTACCCTGGCTGGGCATTCCTGGGAGGAGCAGGGGAACACCTCTGGAGCAGGTCAGTGACTCGTGACCTTCAATCACCTTTGTGTCCTCTGATCAGAACCTGAACCTCGCTTCAGAGTAAGAATTTTGAGGGTTTGAGGATATTGAAACATCCAAAAATTGGTGATGTTGTGGTGTCACAGAAGGGTTTGGGATGGAAGGGACCCTAAGGATGAGCCAGCTCCAGGAAAAAGAATTTTAAAAAATTTTTTAAAATTTGATTTTTTTTTTAATTTTTAAAAAAATAATTAAAGAAGGAATTTAGAAGAATTATTCTGTTTTTTCTGTGACCTCAGGGCAATTTGGGTCACCTGGCTTTGGCCACCACCTCTCAGGGGAGGTGACAATCCCTGCTGCCCACCTGGCACAGGTGGGGCTGGATGGGATTTTAGGATCCTTCCAACCCCAAATCCTGGCTGGAGAATTCCCTTCCTTGGGGTTCTGAGGTGTTGGGGTGTCTGTGGGTGCTGCTGTCACCTACCTGGGCACGGGGTGTCCCCACCTCCTGTGGCACACGGGCACTCGCTGCCGGGGCAGGGGGGAAAAGGACAAATCTCCTGAAGAAAAGGAAAGGGAGGAAGTTTTCAGCAATTTAAAGGTTCCTGCAGGGAATTCCAGCTCCTCTCAACAGCAGCTTTGATCCCAGCAGCTGCAGCACCTCACACCTTTTCCCCCATTTCCCCCTCTTTTTTCTCTGTTTTTTCCCCTCCTGAAATCCAGACCAGCTGCAGCATCTCACACCTTTTCTCCCATTCCCAGCACCCTCTTTTTCCCTCTTTTTTCCCNGTGGCACACGGGCACTCGCTGCCGGGGCAGGGGGGAAAAAGGACAAATCTCCTGAAGAAAAGGAAAGGGAGGAAGTTTTCAGCAATTTAAAGGTTCCTGCAGGGAATTCCAGCTCCTCTCAACAGCAGCTTTGATCCCAGCAGCTGCAGCACCTCACACCTTTTCCCCCATTTCCCCCTCTTTTTTCTCTGTTTTTTCCCCTCCTGAAATCCAGACCAGCTGCAGCATCTCACACCTTTTCTCCCATTCCCAGCACCCTCTTTTTCCCTAGTTTTTCCCTGTTTTTCCCTGTTTCTTCCCTCCTGGAACCCAGGCCAGCTGCAGCATCTCACACCTTTTCTCCCATTCCCAGCACCCTCTTTTTCCCTCTTTTTTCCCTGTTTTTTCCTCTTTTTTCCCTGTTTTTTCCCCATCCTGGAACCCAGACCAGCTGCAGCACCTCACACACTTTTCCCCCCTTTTTCCCAGATTTTCCCAGGTTTTTCGTGGTTTTCCCTCATTTTTCCCTGCTGGAACCCAGACCAGCTACAGCACCTCACACCTTTTCCCCATTTCCCCCGTTTTTTCCCTGGTTTTCCCCCATTTTCCCCCCTGTTTTTCCCTCTTTTTTCCCTGCTGGAATCCAGACCAGCTACAGCACCTCACACACCTTTCCCCCGTTTTTTCCCCCGTGTTTTCCCTGTTTTTCTCCATTTTTCCCCCATTTTCCCCCATTTTTTCCCTCTTTTTTCCCTGCTGGAACCCAGACCAGCCACAGCACCTCACACCTTTTCCCCATTTTCCCAGATTTTCCCCGTTTTTTCCCCCATTTTTTCCCTGGTTTTCCCTGGTTTTCCCCCATTTTTTCCCTCTTTTTTCCCTGCTGGAACCCAGACCAGCCCCAGCACCTCCCACACCATTTCCCCCATTCCCAACACTCCTTTTTCCCCCATTTTTTTCCCCCTTCCTGCAATCCAGACCAGGCCATTCCAGAACCACTCAAATCCACCCAGCAGCACGAGGAGGACACATCCCAGAGCACCTCCCGGGGCTCTACCCCTGTGCAATTCCACACGGGAATCTGAAGGTGGCTCCGTCGGAACGAGGGATGGGAATCCATCCCCTCCCCACCTCCATAAAAACACCAGGAATGGAGAAATAATTCCCAGTGCCTCCATCAATCACAGGTGATTTGTCACAGGATGAAGGAAGAGGCCCCACCCGTGATATTCCCGAGGTTGGGAGAGGGGAGCTGCAACAAAAGAAACCGAGGAGAGGAGAGGGAGGGGGAAAATAAAATAAAATAACCTGAGGAACTCATGGAAGTGAAAGGAGAGTGACAAAGATTTGAGGAAAGAAAGGGAAAGAGGAAGGCAGAGCTGCAGCAGTTTCATCTTCTGTTCTTCCCCACAACGAGCCAATTAAAAAGCCCACACACTAAATTAATTCCAGTTCCAGGGGAGCTGGAAATACAGAGCCACTATTTAGGTTGGGGAAAATTGCTGCATTCTGTTCCTTTGTCAGGTGGCAGAGAATGACATCTGCAAGAGGGGGGGAAAAAAAAGAGGATGAAAAAAAAGCAGAGTTTGGGCCTCGGCAAGCCAGAACCAAAGGAAATGGAGGGAATTCAGGAATTCAGGGAAGGGTTTGCCAGGCTGGATGCCCACAGGGACAGGGCACAGGTGGCTCTGCAAAGATCCCAATGTTCTCCCCACATCCCAATTTTGGCACCTCATCGAGTCCTTGTTTCGCTGTGAACAAAGGGCTGTGGTTCATCAACAAGGGGATGTGGTTACGGAGCTCTGCTTCCCTAAAAAAATAATTCCCTCCCTTCAGGAACCTTCCCAATGTTTGATTTATCCCGTGGAAAACACCTCTGATAAAACCCAGCCCTGCCGACGTCAGCACCTCGAGGGTAAATATCCTGGCCACGTTTGTGTTCCCATCGTGTTCCCATCGTGTCACCCAAGCCAGGCACGACTCTGGGATTCAATTCCTCAGCTCTTCCAGCAGCAAAAAAACCCCTGGAGAACCTCTCCAGGGCTTCTTGGCAGAGAAACACCTGATTCACGCTGGAATTTCAAGGGAACAAATCCCAGAGGGAGCAGAGAATAGGAATTATTATCCAGGCTTTTTTTGGTTTTTTTAAGGATGTCAAAAAAACCCAAGCAGGTAAGCAGGTGAGCAGGGCTGGTGCTGCACCAGGGGCAGTGCCAGGGCAGTGCCAGGCTGTTTTCATGGCAACAGCACCAAAGCAGCTGCTGCCAGCTCAGCCAGGAGCCTCTTTCCAGAGGGAACCGCTCCCTGGTTAATCATTAACAGCAAATCCCGGCCCCGATAAAAGGCAGGGATGGGTTTGGAGCCGGCAGGGATGTCCCAGTCACCAGGAAACTCGGGATGTTTGCTTGTCCCTGTGCCTCCCCCGCCCAGGGGACAGCAGGAAACAGGATGGGAATGGGAAATGCTCATCCCTCTGTTCCCCTTGCAGCTCCCACACTGGGGCCTTCGGCTGCTGCTCAGCTCCCAAATTTTCCCCAATTCCCAACGGAAATGTGGGAATCTCTGTTCCCTGCAAGGTCAGGGAGGTGACAAAGGTGCCCAGCTGGGATGGAACAGAGGGGGCACATCCCATTTCACCCCCTCCCACGGGCAGGGATGCATTCTGCCATCCCAGGTGGCTCCAACCTGGCTTTGGACACTTCCAGGGATCCAGGGACAGCCACAGCTGCCTCTGGGAATTCCATCCCATTCCCTCATCACCCTCGCAGGCAGGAATTCCATCCTTCCCAACATCCCATCTAACCCTGCCCTCCCGGAGCTGGCAAAGCAGGAAAATCTGAATCCCTCAGGATGGAACAACTCAGGAGCTCGGAGTGAAGCTCCTTCCACCCCCTGAGCACGGCTCCCATCCCACAGAGCAAGGAAATATCCCAAAATCCAAGCAGGGATGGGATTCTGGCTCTCCTTGCGCTGCCCTCGCTCCGAGCTGCTGCTGAAGGATTCCAAGGTGTCCTGGGATGCTCCTGGATGGGGTGAGGGGCTGTGGGGCACAGCTGGGAATCGGCAGCAGGTCCTGGGAGGTGGGGAAGGCTCCGGAGGGGCCACAGGAGGAGCAGCATGGATCGTTCAGCTGGAGCTCGAGGGGAGATTCCTCGGGATGTGTAGATCCCATCTCCACTCTCTGGGAGCAGGGACAGGACCCAGGGAAGGGCTGGAGCTGTGCCAGGGGGGTTGGGGTGGAGCTCAGGGAAAGGTTTTTCCCCAGAGGATGCTGGCACTGAACAGGAAATGGTCCCGAGGCTGCCAGACCTCTGGGAGTGTTTGAACACCACTCCTGGGGACAGGATGGGATTTTGGGATGTCCTGTGGTTCAATGATCCTGCAGGTCCCTTCCAGCTCAGGAGATTCCAAGACTCCATGATTCCATTTCCATGATTGTACCCTCAGCTGCTCCTGCCCCAAGCACAGACACCACCAGGAACACCTCCAATCCTCTCACCCTTCCCAAGGGATCTGCATGAGGACACCCCCCAAACTCCCTCATTCCCAAATCCCCCCCAGCCCTGGAACAGAGAGCTGTTTGTTCCCTTTCCTCCCAACCCTCTGTCCGGGCTGCAATCCAAGGGACAACTGCTGAGAGCAAAACCCCTCAGCTGCTGGCAGCACTGGGATTCCCAGAGCCTCCTTCCAGGAGCAGCATCCATCTCCTCCACCCCTTCCCTGGAATCTCCAGAGCTGCAACAGGCACAGAGGAGCTGCTGCAGCCAGAGCCTGATGGGAGAAACGAAACACAACCAAGGCAGACTGTGCTCCACGGTGACAGAAATCAGGATTTTTGATCCCAGACCCCATGGATGAACACAGGGAAAGCTTCCCTCAAGTGCCTCACCCTCACTAAACCTCTCCTTGGAGAACTTTTAGGATTCCCCCCCCACTTCCCCCCCTCCCAAAAAAAAAAATCTGTTTTGGAATAAATGTGTTCATTTTGGAACAGGCAGGTCCTGAAGTGTAAAATAAACAACCCCAAAGGTTGGGATGGAGGCTGCAGCCCTGGCTGAGCCCAGCTCCCAAGGCTGGAGCATCCAGGTGCCAGCCCCGGGGCTCTGGACCCAGCTGGGAGCAGGAGCTCCGTGCCAGGAGAGGCCTCGGCCGAGCCCAGTGGTGCCCGCAGGACTCGCTGGGCATGAGGACAGAAATCCCCCAGGATGTGGCACAGCTGGCACATGGAAGGGCAGAGCTGTCCTCCCCACGCAGCTCCAGGAGGAAATAATTCGGGAAAGCGAGTTGGGAATGGCAAGGCGGCACCACAGAAACCTCGGTGTGAGCTGGCTGGTGTCTGACAGAGCCTTCTCCTGTCTGGTCTGAATTCCCAAAGCTCTGGATTTACACCAGCACCACTGGATTTACACATCAACACTCCTGGATTTACACACCAAAACCCCTGGATTTACACCAAAATCTTTGGATTTACACACCAAAACCCCTGGATTTACACACCAACACGCCTGGATTCACACCAAAACCCCTGGATTTACACCAAAATCTTTGGATTTACACACCAACACCCCTGGATTTACACCAAAACCCCTGGATTTACACACCAAAATCTCTGGATTTACACACCAACACCCCTGGATTTACACACCAAAACCCCTGGATTTACACCAAAATCTTTGGATTTACACACCAACACCCCTCACACTGCACAACGTTGCACTTGAGGGAAACGCAGACGTGGGACTTTTAGAAAAATCATGTTTAGGATCATCCCTGGATGGTTTGGGTGGGAATTTCCTCAAAGCCCACCCCATTCCACCCTCTCCCACGGGCAGGGATGCATTCTGCCATCCCAGGTGGCTCCAACCTGGCTTTGGACACTTCCAGGGATCCAGGGACAGCCACAGCTGCCTCTGGGAATTCCATCCCATTCCCTCATCACCCTCGCAGGCAGGAATTCCATCCTTCCCAACATCCCATCTAACTCTGCCCTCCCGGAGCTGGCAAAGCAGGAAAATCTGAATCCCTCAGGATGGAACAACTCAGGAGCTCGGAGTGAAGCTCCTTCCACCCCCTGAGCACGGCTCCCATCCCACAGAGCAAGGAAATATCCCAAAATCCAAGCAGGGATGGGATTCTGGCTCTCCTTGCGCTGCCCTCACTCTGAGCTGCTGCTGGAGCCTCGGAGGCACCACGGAACCTTCAAAGAGCACAGCAGCAACTCACTGCAAAGCCTGAGAATTCCACAAAAATCCTGCTCCCAACGAGATCCCCGCCGGAGTCACACCAGCCAGGGAAGCAAACCTGGAGTATTTATAGCCCTGGATTAGAGTGGGATCTGCCGGGAATCTGCTCAGGCGGAGAACGGAGCCAATTCCCATTCCCGGAGAGGCGTCAGGGTGACAGAGGTGACAGATTTACAATCACTTCCCAATCCATCTTTTTCTTTTTTTGGGTTTTTTTTCCCCCCAGCACATTTATACAGAGTTTATGGAGCTTTATTGCAGCTCCTCTCCCGGGATTCTTTATCATTCCCACATCCTGCGGGCTAACGGGAACTTAGGGACAGGAATTAATGAAATCCTGGAACAGCTTCACCTGCTCCTCCACTTCCTCCTCCAAGCACAGCTCCCCAAAAACCCTTTTTAATCAGGATAACGGCGCTCTCCTGGAAGGAATGGATAAGGAGCACTGCCAGCCCCCATCATCCTTTCTTTTATTAAGATAAAACCAACCACTGCTGGCAAAAACCAGCTTTATTCCCTCAGATAATCCCGCTGAAATTTGGTCGGGCAGCCATCCCCGTGGAAAAAAAAAAGCAGAAAAAGAACCAATTTTACGAGTTCTGGAATTTCCAAACACGAGGAGAAAATATTCCTGTTCGGGCAAAACCTGGGAGAACATTCAGGAAAATACAGATGTGGACAAAAAACCTTTCAGGCTCTGTGCTGGGACTGAACGGGAACGTGGCCAAGCCCACCCCTCTTCCCACCCAGCCATTATAATTTTATTTTAATCACCAGCCCCAAAACCCAATCCATTGGGCACCAGCACTTGGATCAGCTCGATACAATCAGTCCCAGCAGGAATCCAAACCCATAATTACAGCAGCCTGCACATGGAAAAAAATAGGAAGGAGGGAGGGTTTATTTATGTGAGGGGGGACAGGAGTTTCGAGGACAGGAGATGAATAAATTGGGGGAAAAAACAGTTAAAAGCGTGAAGTGAGGCGATTGGGGAACTTTGGGGAAGAAAAACCAAAGCACCAGAGGCTTTGTGGTATCTGGAATTAGGAAAAAAAGGCCTGGGCACGAAGAATTTTGTACCTGGAGTGCCTCAGGAGCGCTGGGATTCAGGGAAGCAGCGCAGCCTCCCTGCCCTGGCTGTGAATCTGTTTCCTACTCGCCTTTGTTCAGCCTCCCATAAAAACTTCCTGCCCCTCCAGCGACCTTCCCCGAGCGCTTTCCCTGACCCCTGGAGACATTCCCACCTTCCCCAGGCTGGCAAAACTTCCCTCTGAGAATTCCTCTGGTGTTTTTCCCCCAGGATTTAACCCCAAACAGCCACATTTTAGCCAAAAAGGCAGCAGGAAGTCAGGACGCTCCCAAGCTTTCCGAACCGCTGGAAATTGTGGATTTGATGATTTTTTTCTCCTTTTTCTTTTTTTTTTTTGCACCAGGGATGCACACAATGCATCTCCTCTGGTGGCTGACAACCCCTCTGCTATTTCGGGAATGCTCATCCGCAGGTGGAATTGGATTTCTGTTCCCATGACTGACAACACAACTCCATCCCGGCCTATGGCAGCTGCTGCTATTTTCAGCACTCTGCCTCTCTCCAGTATTATTCCAAAGGTGAGAACTATTTCCAGAGAACACCAGAACAGCGTTTTTCACACCTTAACAGAGATTTAAAAAAAAAAAAAAATTTAAAAAAAAAAAAAAAAAAAAAAAAATGGAATTTTTGAAAGTTTTACCCCAGGGGGAAAAACTCTCTGCCNCACAGGGAGAAGAACTCTCTGCAGCAGAGCCAGGGCCTGCTTGCATTAATGAGCTCCTGCAGTGGCTGGGAGTGTTCAAATGGAATTAAAGTCCTTGTTGGAATGGGAAAAATAATCTGAAACTGGGCTGCCATGAAGATATTCCTCACCAGCAGGCAGGGAAGTGCTGATTCCCTCTATCCTGGCAATGCAGCCCAGCTACAGCTGGGAATTGTCCATGGGAACAGCCCGAAGAAACAGCAAAATGGGATGGAAAGCTGAGGTGGTGTCAGAGGAATCCCTAAAAATCCTCAACATGGAGGGTGGAATTTGGGTCTCACACACAAATGGGAGCTTCTTGATTCGGTGCAAGAGTTAAGACTCCTTGGGAGCCTCTGGAAGCATCAGCCCAGTTCCAAGGAAGAAAAGCCGAGGGTGGGATAATAAGGCAGGGAATGTTAACCAGGCTAATTAGCAATCAGAGAGAGAGAGAAAGAGGGAGGGAGAGGCAGAGACTCCTCATACTCCGTATGGAGCTGCTCCGGGAGGCTCATCCCGACATTCCCAACTCCGAGGGATCACAGCAGCTCTGCTCCTGCCCTGCCTGCTCCTCTGCAATATCCCCAAAAAGCCGCTCTGGGCTCGGCTGCTGCATCCTCCCCTCTGCCCAACAAAGCCGAGATCAATTAAACTCCGCTCAAGTCCTCGCCGGCTGCGGCTCACACGCAATTCCCAGCAACATCCTGGAGCGAATCCTTCCCTGTCCTCCACCAGCTCGTGCCCCACAGGGCCTGGAGGGAAATAATTATCCCTCAAAAGCCACAGGGTTGCTCTCCCAAAGTAGGTGTTGCCCCATGACTAATCCCTGGCAGCCAACCAGTTCCGTTGGCTGCCGCTTCCAGCGGCTCCTGTTGGATCCTAAAAACCGTGGGATCCTTCATATCACCTCTGGGAAAAGCACTGTGGGTGATCCCCCCCGGGTCCCCACAAAGTGGGGGTGCTGCTTGTGACAGGTCCGAGTTAAAGCTCCGGATGTGGGAGTGTCGGTGAGGGAATTCGGATTGCAGTGTAAATCCCCCAAAATCCCCCAAAATCCCAGGATTTTGCCGCCTTTCCCAGAAATGGATTTGCAGCGAGCCCCTGTGGAGCAGTGAGAGGCAGGGAATGGGCTGTGGACTCACCAAACTGGGATTTAAAGGATGATTTTGGTTGGGAAAGAGCTCTGGGATCATCGAGTCCCAGCTGTGCCCAATGCCCACCTTGTCCCCAGCCTGGAGCTCTGAGTACCACATCCAGGGAATCCTGGGACACCTCCAGGGATGGCCACTCCAAACCTCCCTGGGCAGTCCCAAGCCTTTCCATGAGGAAATTCCTGCTGATGTCCCCACCTGGAACAGTCTGGGGCTGTTTCCTCCTGTCCTGGTGCTCCCTGGAAGCAGAGCATTCCCCGTTCCATCCTCCCGTGAGGGACTCGTGGAGATCGGGAATGTCCCCCCTGATCCCACTTTTCTCCAGGCTGAGCCCCTTCCCAGCTCCCTCAGGAATTCTCCAGCCCCTTCCCAGCTCCCTCAGGAATTCTCCAGCCCCTTCCCAGCTGCACATTCTTCATCCCCTTTCCCAGCTCTGTCAGGAATTTTCCAGCCCCTTTCCCATCTAGGAATTCTCCAGCCCCTTTCAATCTCCCTCAGGAATTCTCCAGCCCCTTTCAATCTCCCTCAGGAATTCTCCAGCCCCTTCCCCAGCTCCTTTTCTCTTTTTTAAGAGGAACCAGGAACCAGGGATTGGCTCAGACGAGCAGGGAATGCTCAGCACGGGGATGCTGGAGCGCCAGGAGCCAACTCAGCTCAGTAAAAACAGGATAAACTTGGGAGAGATAAAGACATATCTGTGATCACGCTGCTGCCTGTGCCAGAACGTCTGCTGAGAATGTCTGGATCGTGGATTCGCTTCCCAAAAAAAAAAAAAAAATCCCAGCACGGCTCCAACCTGATCCGAGCAGAGCTTGGACAGACAGATCCCCACGCTCTGGAAAGTCATGGAATGGTTTGGGTAGGAAAAGCCCATCCAGTGCCACCCCCCTGCCATGGCAGGGACACCTTCCCCTATCCCAGGGAAACTTCCAGGGAACACCTGGCATTCGTAGGGAGAGCAGCACTGGGATTTAAACGGGAAGGAAAGGCATGGAGAGAGGCCAGATCATCCTAAAGAAGCCCAAAAGGATTGGGATTCTACAACCCAAACGATGGGAATGTCAAAGTTGAATTGGGATCGGTGCAAGGAAACCTTCCTGACACCGCTGGAATTGCAGAGGATGCTCTCCCAACGCTCAGGGATTACAGGAAAAATGGTTCCCAAAGAAGCTCCTTGGAAATGCTGCCAGATCCTGTGGGATCCCTGGAAATGCAGCACCTGGAGCTTCCCACAGCATCCAGAAGCACTGAGATCCTGCCCAGGGACAGAATTCCCAAGCTGGAAGCACAACCAGCAATTCTCAGCCTTAATGAAAGGCCTTGCTTTGATAAAAAATAAAAAGGAAATAAAGAGCCCCTCAGGCCTTGCTTTTCTCCCTTGATAGAAAAGTTTTATGAAATTCCTGACATTTGTTTGGGAATTGCACCACAGCTCACGGCTGTGAGGAGCAGCCGGGACACGTCACGATTTATGGAGCATAAACACCAAGCCCTTGCCAGCAACAAAAAAAAAATGAGAAGTAACTCTTGGAGTGGAGGAAATGAACCCAAAAAAAAAAAAACCAACCCACAAGAAACCTCCCAAAAGCTGCTCCAGAGAAATCTTCCTGCAGCTCCCGAGCTTGAGATGGGATTTGGAGGGGTTAAAGCACACCCAGAACCCTGAAATCTGCATTTTTCTAACAGCAGATGAGGCAGAAATGGACAAAAAGCCTGCAGGGCTCGGAAAAAAAAAAACAACAAACCCTCCAAACTCTTGTATGGATTTAAAAATAGAATCTCTGGTTTGTTTCCAGAGGGGACAAGTTGGAAATAAAACAAAAAAAGCTTTTTTTTTTGGTGGGGGCAATGTTAGAAAATGTCCACACTTGGTTGTCACCTCCCTGCTGCCACTTGAGCGGGGATTGGGAAGTGTCAAGAGGGGAAATTTGGAATCAGGGCCCATTTTCCTGCTCCTCCATTCCCGTCAGGAGTGAGATCATTTCTGAAAGGACTCCGTTTTCCAGTTTTCCCCTCTGAAACACGAAAATAAAAGCAGGAGCTGCCGAGGTTTCTCGGCTTTTAAAAGCCCATTTAAAAATCCATCTTTAAGCGGAAATTTGGGAGCGTTTTCAGTTGTACAGACCCAGCCCAGGCTGAAGTACTTTAAAACTCCTTGTCGCCTGTCAGAAGGGGGGAAAAAACACTCAATAAATTATGAAAAAGCACAACCCTTAACTAAATTTCCTGTTTTGTGTCTCGGCATTAACAGCGTGCCCGAATTTCCTCCTTTTTCTTTTTTTTTTCTGTCTTTAACGTCACAGCCAATCCCTACCCACCCATTCCACGAAAACCTAAACCCTGAGCTGCTGGAGATTCCAAGCCCGTCAGAATTGGAATTATCAGCTGAATCCAGAGCTCATTCCCAGGAAAAATCCAGCTCCCTACGCCCCTTAAAACAAAGATTAACCCTCCCTCCGAGCTGCTCCCCTCACGCCCTCCAGCGAGAATTCACCCAATTAAACCAATCTGTCACCGTGAGCACTTTTTCTTGGGGTTTTTTTTTTAATTATTTAGTGGCCTCTCAGGTATTTTGGAGGAGGAAAACACCAGGATTGTGCAAGACACGACATTTCCGAAGCGGTTTTTGGGGAGGGGAGGAAAAGAGTTGAACTGGAGAGAGCCTTGTGAGCGAGTTTCACTTTCAGAAACTCAAAATGCCACCGTGGTTTTGGGGGCACACAAAGGCTCGTTTGTCCCCAGGGTTTTCATCGAGGGCCTTTTTGGCACAACCGAGCAGCAGCAGATGATAACGGGGGGGGACCAAAAGCAAGGCCTGGGCTCTGCCAGTTCTCTGAATCCCAGCAATTTATTGCCAAGTACAAATTAAGTGGGCAAATCTCAGACTAATTAATATTTAAGACAAAGCTCTCTCGCTCTCTCTCTCTCCCAGCTTCGCTTTTTTTTTCTCTTTTTTTGGTCTGAATGTGACAATGGGCAGGCAGGGAACTGGATTCATGGTTTGGGTTTAGTTCTGGTCCCTTCCCAGCTTTCTCTCCTTCTGCTGGGAAAGGCAGAGGAGAGGAAGATAAAGCAAAAAGAAAAAAAAAATCACCTGGCAACAGGTGAGGAGGAGTGAGAGATGTGCCCTGAGCAGAGACCTCGGAGGTGCTGCAGCTGGGAAGTCTGGAATCCAGCTCTACCCAGATTTCTGTGGCTAAACCACCTCAGGAATTTCAGGATATTGGAGCAATTAGAGGTTTGCACCTCAAAGTGCAACCGTGAGACCTTTACCTCAAGGCCAGGTTGGGAATTCTGGGGCTTGGAGCAACCTGGATGAGCAGGACATGTCCTTAAAGCTGCATGGGCTTCAAGGTCCCTCCAACCCAAACCATTCCAGGATTTTTGATGGCCTCGACTCCTTTGATTTCTCATAAAAATGAGGAAAACAACGCTGGGTCTACCACCTCAAGCAGGTCCCTCACTTCATTTCACGTCAGCAGAGACACCATATTTTACAAACCCCTTTTTCACCCCTCACTCTCCCTTTCCAGGCACAAAAATTCCCCAAACGATTACAAACTTCCCCCTCTGCTTTTCCAGGTTTTTGGCTCACCCACTCCTTTTTCCCACCCCTCTCCTAGCTCTGTTGCTCCCCACAGCCTCTGGAAACTCTTCCAGAGCTGTGCTGGGGGCTACAAATCCAAACTGACCAAACCACTCCGAGCTTATTTGCAGGGTTGAAAAGACAAGGAAATGATTTTTTTTTCTGTGCTGGCCACCTCACTCCCGAGGTGAGTCTAAACACCTTCCCCCGTCCAATGGCCACTGGACAAGTGGCCACTTGGAGCCCTCCACGAGCCCAGAGCATTCCCAGGCTGATCATTCCGGCGCTGGAACTCATCCAACCCCAGCTCTAACGGGGCAGGGAAGAGCCACGATCCTCCCCCCAACCCCGACACCGACAAAACCACCACCAAAAAAATCAGCGTTTTCCAAAGGGCCGAGCCTCCGATCCCTCTGGAGCCAAGCCCAGGGATAGGCAGCAGGTCTGGGGAGCCTGGAGCTGCCCTCGTTAAGCTAACGAGCTCCAGGGTGCGATGACAACCCCGGCAGGGCACGAGGCAGGGCTGTTATCTCGGCGGGGCAGATAAGGAGAGCGGGCAGGGAAGGGCGACGAGCAGGGGACAAAAAGCTCCGCAGGGGACAAAGCTCCGCGGGGGACAAAGCTCCGCGTCCTCCCCATCACACACCCGAGGCTCTGCCGGTTCCCCAAGGGCTCGGATCCCTCCCGGCTGCGCTGCCCCTTCCCCTCCTTCACAGCGGGATCGACCTCCCCAGGGCAGCTCTGGAGGCGTTTGTTACCTCCGGGGCGTCAAACATCCAGGGATGAGATGGAAGCAGCAGGAAAAACGGGAATGGGCACCAAAACTGTGTCAAGCATGGCAACATCCCCCCCACCACCCCAGCAGCCGCACACAAAAGAGCCATTTCCATTCGTGTCACAGCCACAGATGGCAGGAGAAAAACCTCTGGGACAACCAGCTCTGTTTAACCGTATTGATCCAGCTATTTTTTTTTTGGGGGGAGGTTTTTTCCCCATGTACCTTCCCAAAAGAACGGGGATAAAAGGCAGCTACAGAGTCCCAAATCCCCATGAGGTTGTTTTAGGGTCACGGAGCGGAGCTGGGAGCTGAAGCCTCGGGGGTATCTGCTCGCCTGCCTGTGGATATCCCATGCAGCAGGGAGACAAAGACCTGTGGAACCTCCCGAGGATGGAGGGCTGAGCTCGGCTCTGAGGAGCAGCAGCACCTGAAGAAAACCAAGAGCTCGCCTCAAAGGCCTCGAGTTTACTCGGGTGAAATATCGAGTTGCCTTCTCCCACAGTCTGTCACACTCCAGATTTTCCCCCAGTTGGAATCACCACCATTGGGCATCCAGGGCAGCATCATAAGCTCACAAAGCCGGAGGGTGACAGTTTTCCCAATAAACAAAACCCCTATTTAGCCATGATAACTTCCTACAAGCAGCAGCAGAGGTGTCTCGGAGCAGACACGGCTCAAGCCCAGCCCGTCTGGCTTTGGTTTAAGGCCACACCTGATGGCCACGGCCCAGGACGGAGGCGAATCCCAGAGCAGGTACCCACAGCTCCAATCCTCGCTTCCCTACACTTCCCCAACTCCTAAAGGACGCCCAGCTCCCCATTCCACACCTCTAATTGGAAGTGAGGAGCAGGAGACAGATTTCTCTCTCTCTCCCTTTGTCTGCGGCACCCACTTACCTCCTCTACACCTCAGTAACACAAAATCCCGATACTGCAGCCACCCCTCCTTTATGTAACCCACACAATTCCCCAATGCCTCCCGAATCCTGCCTGGATCGGGCGGGATCCCACCGCTGTCCTTCGCCAGCCACCGGCTCCTCTCCACTCCAACCCACCCTTCAACTCGCACGCAGGAAAACAAACAAGTAAATTAGGTGCTGTTGGACCTTCTGCCGAGCTCCCAACCTCCCTCTTTTCACCCCAAAACAGGGTCTGGACCGTTCGCCACGAAGTCACTCAACTTCCCGAGGAGCTGGCGCTGAACCATGCCCCTCATCGATTCCGACTGTCCCTTGTCACCTCGTCCACCCAAAAGATGCCCCTCGCCACCCCATTCCACCCCCAGCGCCAGTCACCCCCCCTCTGCTCCCCAACCACTCCATTCCTTCATCCTAACCGCCAGAGAACCCCCAAAAAGCCACCCGCAGCCCCTCGCTGTGCCCATCCCCAAACACCCCCACGTCACCTCCTGGCCCTGAGCCTTGTGCCGAAATCGCCACCAACCCCTCCCCAGTGCTGTGACCCCCACGGGGA
>VZRF01007626.1:81030-99358 GCA_013396875.1 Vireo altiloquus
CGCTGAGGAGGTGTCCGGGCTCCCCGCAGAGCGTGGGCTGTGATGGGATCCTGGGCTCGGGCGCTCGCCCAGACGCCTGCGGCCACTGCGGCAGCGGCCACGGCTCGTGCGAACTCGTGCACCGGCTGTTCCAGGGCACGGACCCCTCCTCCGGTGAATGAACCATTGCCCCGGCCCCCTCCATGGGTGAATGCTTTGGCTCTTGGCTCCCCTGTCCTCCTGTCCCCCGTTCGTGTCCCCAGGGCATCGCCTGGGTCCCTCCCCCGCGTTGTCCCATCCCCTCTCCCCCATCCAAGAGGATCCCTGATCCCTCCCTGTCCCCAACATCGCTGGGGGGGATTTACGGGGTGTCACTCCTGGGGTGGGTGGGAGGTCTCTCGTGTCCCCAGGGGTGTTCAGGGGCACGGGGGGCAGAGTCCCTGTGCCCACATGTCCCCGATGTCCCTGTGGGGCACAGCTGGGTTCATGCCCAGACCCAGATCCCCTCTGTGCCTCCTCCCCTCCCTCCCTGTCCCCCCTGGTGTTCCCTCAGACCCTGCCCGAGCTCTGCCCTGACTCTGCTCCTCCCCCAGGATATTTGGGATACGTGAATGTGACCAAGATCCCGGCCGGGGCCACCCACATCAAGGTGACGGACAAGAGCCGCAACTACCTGGGTAGGACGTGAACTGCCCCCATCCCAGTGTGTTCCAGTCAGTCCCAGTCAATCCCAGTCCATCCCAGTCCATCCCAGTTGGCCCAGGATGGCACCAGCTGTGTGTGTGTGTGCGGGCAGGGCAGGGCAGGGCAGGGCAGGGCAGGGGTGGCCGTGTCACACCGCGTTGTCCCATGTTTGTCCCGTGTCCTGCCGTGCCGCTCCCTCCCTCGGATGCTGTTTTGAGCATCGCGGGGTCAGTGAACTCGCAAGCGCCCGGGGCAATTTTCCAGAGGCCGCGGCCGCGCTTTTTGGGAAGGGCTGAGCTGGATCGGGGCCAGACCGGCCACTGCAGCACCAGGACAGGGACCTCCGTCCCCATCCCCCCATCCCCTTCCCGACGCAGCTGGAGCCGCTTCCCCCATCCCAGCCGGGATTTGGGGGCTCGGGGGTGGGTTTGCACACCAGGGTTTGGCCGCGCCTCGGGCCCGAAGCCAAGATCCTACAAGAACGCAGATTCCCGGAGCCCCGAGCGCGGCTCCCCGGCCCACGCTGCCCTTCCCGCGCCGGGAGAGGCCTCCGGTGGGGACCGGGCCGGGGGTCCCGGGGGCCGTGCGGGGCTGGGTTTGCCGCAGCCGCTCCGTCCCGCAGCGCTGATGGCGAGCGACGGGCGCTACGTCCTCAACGGGGACTGGGCCATCGCCTGGCCGGGGCCTTACGAGGCCGCGGGCACCCTCCTGACCTACAGCCGAGCCCCCGACGGCACCGAGAGCCTGGAGGCTCCCGGACCCACCCGCGAGGACCTGCACGTGCTGGTGAGGGCAGGGGGACACGCGGAGGTGGTAGCAGCCTCCCCCCGGCTCCCACCGCTCCCCTCAGCCCTGCCCGTGCCTCCCTCCCATCCCCAGGTGCTGCTGCAGGAGCCCAACCCTGGCATCGAGTACCAGTTCTGGCTGCCCCGCGGGCACCCCCAGCTCGGCCGCGGTGACACGAGCCCCCTGCGGCAGCCCCAGCCCCGGGGGGCCACGGAGCCGCCGCCGAGGAGCTCCCCTGGCCGGAGCCAGGACGGGGCTGCCACAGGTACCTCCTCGGGGGTCCCCACAGCTCCCCCCTGACGTCCCTTTGGCCCACCCAGGGGGAGGAATGAGATGGGGACCCTAAAAAGGGCCCTAAAAACCCTCACCAGGACTCTCGGGAGCCCTGTGTGGTCCTTTCTGGGGTCTGGACCCACAACCCCCTCCCTCTCCCGAGTTGCATGAGAGGGTTTTGGGGGTCAGGAGTCTCCTGTGCCCCCTAAATTGCGGCAGCTTTATCCCCTCAGGGCGCTGCGGGAGGTGCCGCCCGCCCAAGGGTCGCTCCCAGCGCATCCTGCACTTCTGCCAGAGCGACTTCGGTGAGCGCCGGGCCGGGAGGGGCTCGGGAGGGTGGGACAGGGCTGGGGACACCGCCAGGGACGATGGCAGGAGTGGGAAGGAGCTCAGGGCGATGCCAGGGGCGGTGCTGGGGACGGGAATGCGCTCACGGTGATGCCGCAGGCAACCCAAAGGGGCTCAGAACGATGCCGGGGTGATGTCAGAGATGGGAAGGGACTTAGAGTGATGCCGGGACAGGAAGGGGCTTGGGCTGATGTCGGTGACGAGAAGGGGCTCAGAGTGATGCCGGGGCGATGCCAGGGGCGGGAATGTGCCCAGAATGATGCCAGGGGCGGTTTTAGGGGCGGGAATGTGCCCAGAATGATGCCGGGGTGATGCCAGAGGTGGGAATGTGCCCAAAGTGATGCCAGGGGCAATAAATAACAGAGATGGGAAGGGACTTGGGCTGATGTTGGTGACAGGAAGGGTCTCAGGGCGCTGCCGGGACAATACCGGGGATGGGACAGGACTCAGGGCGACGCCAAGGGTGACGCCAGGGCCCTGTGCGCCATCCTCACCCTCCCCCAGTGTTCCACGGGCAGATCCTGGCGCGGCGCTTGGTGGGGCAGGAGACGCGCTACGAGGTGGAGGTGAAGGCGCCGTACCGGCAGCGCTTCCCGCTGGTGTCCCGCGAATACCTGTGGGTGCCCAACACCTGCGGGTGCCCCGTGCTGCGGGAGGGCGGCGAGTACCTGCTGATGGCGAAGCGCCACGTGAACCACGAGCACACCCTGAACCGCATCCTGCTGCCGGACGATGGCTACGCCCGGCCCTGGACGCCCCGCGAGGCTCGGCTGGTGCGGGAGGCGGCCCGGCACTGCCCCCACCCCCAGCCACCCTGAGCCAGGCCGGGACCCCCCGAGGGCGAGCCTGGTGCTGCTGCCGGGCACCGAACCCTTCCCACGCCCCCCAACCCTCCGTGGACCCCTCCCCGTCCATCTCGTCGTTTTCGGGGTCCGCGCGGCAGAGGGGGGTGGAGGGGGGGAGGGGGGTAATTTATTATTTTTTGCAGAAAATAAATGGTTTATCCCCTCGCTCGCCGCGTGTCCCTTCCTGGATGGCAACGGCCATGGGGGTCCTCCCACCTCAGGAGGGGAGGGCATGGGCAGGGGGTCCCCTCTGTGTCCCTCCTCTTCAGGGGGGTCCCTCCGTGTCCCTCTGCTTCAGGGGGTCCCCTCCGTGTCCCCATGGGCAGGGGGTTCCCCTCCGTGTCCCTCTGCNCGCCGCGTGTCCCTTCCTGGATGGCAACGGCCATGGGGGTCCTCCCACCTCAGGAGGGGAGGGCATGGGCAGGGGGTCCCCTCTGTGTCCCTCCGCTTCAGGGGGTCCCCTCCGTGTCCCCATGGGCAGGGGGTTCCCCTCCGTGTCCCTCTGCTTCAGGGGGTCCCCTCTGTGTCCCCGTGGGTAGGAGGATTCCCCTCCGTGTCCCCATGGGCAGGGGGGTCCCCTCTGTGTCCCTCTGCTTCAGGGGGTCCCCTCTGTGTCCCTCCGCTTCAGGGGGTCCCCTCCGTGTCCCCATGGGCAGGGGGTTCCCCTCCGTGTCCCTCTGCTTCAGTGAGTCCCCTCTGTGTCCCCATGGGCAGGGGTGTCCCCTCCGTGTCCCCTCGCTGAGCCCCAGGAGCAGCTCCCATCCCCGACGGCGGCGTGTCCCTGTCGCCGATGGCCGCGAGCCAGGCTCTGCCTGCCGGGGTCGGGGACCTCCCGCTTATCTCCCTTCCGGCGGAGCCGAGAGTGTCCCCCCCCCGTGACAGAGCCCTCCCCGCCCGTAACCCAACCCTTGGGCTGGTGGGGGCCACCGCGGGGCCCCTGTGGGGACAGGATGTGACAAGGGGCACTGGGGCACCTCGGGGGGGCTTCACCCACTCGGAGCTCTCTTGGGGTGAGTTTGGGGCTCCCTTGGGGTGGGTTTGGTGCCAGGGACAGCTGAGACCTCCCGGCTCGTGTGGCTGAGGACTGTCCCCAAACTGGGGTTCCGATGCAGGTTCGGGGTGCATGCCCTGGGGTGCCCCGAGTGGCAGCTGCCAGCCCAGGGAGGGTCCTTGTCACATCGAGTGACATCACCAGGAGCCAGAGCTGAGCCCTGGGACAAGCTGGGGCAGTCCAGAGCGGAGCCCCAGCTGGTCCCAGTAAAGTCTTGAGTGATTCCAGGTGCTCCGGGGTGATTTGGGGCTGCAAAGGTGCCTCCACCCTATAAAAGTGCTCCCTCCCACACCCCACGATTAATTTGGGGCTGCTGGGGGTGGGATTCGTTCCCGGCAGGGTGGACGGGGGGTCCCAGGCATGGCAGGTTTGGGGGCCACCCCACGTACGAAGAAACTCTCTGGGGAGGATGAGGAGCTCTCGACCCCCAGGGCTGGGGCTCGCGGTCGGGCCAAGAGCCGGCAGAGAGAGGGGGAACAGGGGGAGAGTGTCCCGCGGGGGTGGGCGCGTGTCCCCTGCTCCCCCACCACGCCCGGGAAGGGGCGGCTGGTCCGGCGGGGGCCCGAGGAGTGTCACAGCCCCCCGCCTGCCCCGTCCGGCCCCGGGGAAAGGGGTGAGCGTGTCCCTGCCCGGGGAATCCCTGCTTGGGGCAGGGGGGCTGCTCTGGCTGTGCTGACGGAACCCCTCTCCCCCCACAGAGCCTGCGAGCCCCCCGCCCCTGCCCTGCCCCGGCGGCTTCTATTTCTCGGGGCTCCCCGAGATTGAGCTCCCTGAGAAGCCTGCAGTCCCCGTGGCCCCCAGCCTGTGAGTGTGAGGAGGGGTCCCCAGAGCCCCCCAATATGTGTGTGAGGGGGCATCTAACAGCCCCCGGACACTGCTGACCCTCTGCCTTCCCCCCTGGCCAGGCCAATCCCTGCGACCACGACCCCTGGGAGGGATGGTCTTCGGAGGATCCGGAGCAAGTTGGAGCACACTCTGGTCCTGGAGCTGGTGAGCCAGGGGGGTCCGGGGGGGCTCTGCAGCCCCTGGGGCTGCGGGCTGAGCCTGTCCCTGTCCCCAGGATGGGATCCTGCTCTACTCCTCCCTACTCGCCCACGGGCAGCAGGATGCCACGGCCACCTTCACCACGGGCTTCCAGGCGGATTCCTACAAGGTGGGTGCCTCGGGGTTGGCATGGTGGGTGGTGGGGGCTGCGGGGGCTGTGGTTTGGGGCCGTGGGTGATGTGGCTCTTCTCTGCCATCCCAAGTGGCCTCTGTGCTAATGTCCCTTGCAGCTGAAGGGGAAGGGGCCCTGAAATCCCCTTGGTGAGGGTGGCAGAGGGATCCTGCTGAGTGGCAATTTATTATTACTACCTCCTGGGGGTAATTTATTATTTTTTGCAGAAAATAAATGGTTTATCCCCTCGCTTGCAGAGTGTCCCTTCCTGGATGGTGACAGCCCAGGGGGTCCTCCCACCCCAGGAAGGGAGGACATGGGCAGGGGGTCTCCTCGGTGTCCCCGTGCTGAGCCCCCCCCCGCTGAGGGGACTGCACCCCCCTCGGGGCTCACCTTGGTGCCAGGGGTGGGTGCTACTGGTTTTCCAAGAGGCTCTTCCCTCCCAGGTCCACGTGAAGCTGCGTCCGCACGTGCTGGAGTTCTTGGAGAGCCTTTCCAAGACCTACGAGGTACCCGGAGCCCTCTGGGGTCTGTGGGGTGGCACTGCCGGGGGGGACCTTGGTGGCCGTGCAGGGAACTTAACCCTCTCCCTACCAGATCTTCGTCTACACCACTGCGAAGCAGGACTACGCCAAGAAGCTCCTGGAGGTGCTGGACCCCAAGAAGAAGCTGATCAGGTGATGGTGCTGTTGGTGCCCTGCTGGGGACCCCCCCGTGTGACAGGGCGGGGTCCCCACGGCTCTGTCTCTCCCCCTCTCCCAGGCGCTGCCTCTCCCAGTCAGACTGTATCTGCTCCCAGGGCTGCTACTGGAAAGACCTGAGCCGCCTGGGCAGGGACCTGGCCAAGATGGTGGCCCTGGACCACACTATGCAGGGCTTCCCTGAGCAGGTAGGGCTGTGCTGCTGCTCCGGGGAGGAATTCGCGGGTCCCTGTGCCTGGGAGCTCCGTGGCTGTTCAGGATCCAACCTTCTCCCTCTCCCCCCAGGCTGCCAACTGGATCTCGGTGCCGCGGTGGTCTGGGGACCTGCAGGATGAGGAGCTGCTGCACCTCGTCCCGGTGCTGGCACGGCTGGGCCAGGCGGTAGGATATGGGGATGGGGATGGAGGGAACGGAGGGGACAGGAGCTCTGGGGCTGGCTGTCCCTACCCCTTCTCTCCCCGTGCAGGAGGATGTGCGCCCCGAGATCCAGCAGCGCTTCCAGCCCTGCCAGCTGCCCGCTAAGGATTAAGCCAGCCTGGAGGAGCAGGATGGGGGAAAACCTCTGGGAGAGGCCACGGGGAAGCTGTGCTCGGGTGCATCCATCACCCCATCCTGCGGAACTGGGCTGGAATGGTTGTCCCAGGATTCTCCCTTGGTGTTTGCAGGGATCCCAGCTCATCCCAGGGGGCTGGGGGTCCCCCCAAGGAGAGCCCTTGTCTTTGGAGACGAAGCTCCATCCTGGCTCCCTCCTGTCCCTGCTCTGTAAGGTCCAGCCAAGGCTTTTCACGGGTCATTATACGCTTGGAGAAAGGTCTGGCTCTGTGCCTTAATTCCCAAAACCCTTCAGCTGAGCAAACACGCTGTGCTGGGGATGGCACAGCTGGGGAGGGGGGGAGACACAAACCACCTCCCCGGTGTCCCGGGGCAGTCCAGGGTCCTGGTGTGGGGCCGGTGCCCCTGGGAGGGCCCCAGCTGGCAGATCCCCCTGTCCCATCCCTGCCCAGTGCCACAGGTGCCACTGTGCCTCTGCCAGTGCCCGTGGGACAGAGAGTGGCTGGGGGTGCAGCCACCCTGGCGCCCTTTCCTTAAGGCCTGAAGCTGCTGGTGAACAGGAACTGGGGGCTTTGGAGGGGGGTCTGGGCTGGCCTCTGCTGCCCCCGCTCTGCTGGAAGCCAGGTGGGCTCATGGCCCAGCTCCTGTTGTGGCCATACGGGTGTGGCTGTTTGGGGAGGTGTCACATCTCGTCCCTCTGTGCCTGGGAAAGGGCACAGGGACTCCTGGCCCCAGGGCTGGGAGGAGCCACCGTCGCTGTCCCTTCACACAGCTGCACGCAGGGTTTGGACCATGGGGAATCACCCTTTGGAAAGGCAACAATCGGTTTATTTGGGAAGCCAGGCACGATCCCAGCCGTGCCCTGGGCTGTCTGTGCAGCCCAGGCTGGCATCACTCTGCCCTCCTGCCTCGGGGCCAGCACAAATCCCCCTTGCCAGAGCGAAGCACCATGCGGTACGTGGGGTACAGCACCCCTGCCAGCACCAGGCTGCTGCAGGCCAGGACGGTGATGACCACGAGGTCCCTGCGCCTCCCCACGGGGCCGGGGGAGCTCTGGGCGGGGTGGTTGCAGGTGTGGGTGATGGCCTGGAAGGTGCGGCCGGAGGGACAGGACGTGCAGTTGTTGGCCGAGGCGCCCTGGCAGGTGTAGCAGGAGGGATGGCATCTGGCACAGATCCGGGCCTTGTCCCTGGGGGTGGCACCGCGGGCTCGGCCGTAGTGGCGCGGGGGGCAGTAGGACAGGCAGGAGCCATGGTGGGTGTACAGGGAGCTGCCACAGTCTGTGGAGAGAGGCTGGCGTGAGACCCTGGGCACCGGAGAGTTGTGTCAGGGTCACCCCAAAGCCTGGCTCACCCTGGCAGTCTCCCAGCTCGTCTCTCCTCAGACACTCGTCCGTGGCAGTGGCCGCAGAGCGCCGGGCTGGCATGTCCTCATCCGTGCCATGCAGGTGCAGGATGAAGCTGCTCAGCTGGCCTGGGGACAGGAGGGGACAGAGGGCTGCCAGGTGAGGGATAATGGGGCTGGAAGCTTTGGGGTTGTGTCCTGCTCCCGGCCTTGTGCCGGAGAGCACTGGCTTTGAGGGAGACCCTCAAAGCCAATACAGTGTCCTGTGGAAAAGGAGGGCTGGTGGACAGGAGGGAGAAGCCAACAAATGCTCCAAGTGGGGGAAGGAAGAATGCCCAGGCACAGGGAGACCCCCAGTAAAAATGGGGGGTGTTAACACACCTGTATTAGTGTCATCACCCCTGTTCTCCAGCCGGAGTGTCCAGATCCCCTTGGGATTCTCGTCCCAGAAGTGTGTGGACATGAAGGTCCAGTCCTTGTAGCCCTCCTGGCTGATGTCATAGGGGCTGGAGGAGGAGAGTAGAGCTGGGAGTGCCAGCCCAGGGGGCTGGAGGGGCAGGATGTGACCTCAAAGGTCACCCTATTCTTGCTCTGAGGGGGCACTCCCATGGGTACAGGGCTCCAGAGGAGTTTTGGGCACAGTGAGCCCCTTTTTGGGAGTCTCCTGGCCCTGGAGGGGCTGTGGGAGCCCAGGTGCTCCCCCTGTCCTTACCGCACAGTCACCAGCGTGGACGTGGTCCCCATGGGGCTGCTCAGAGCCACCACCAGGTCCCCCCTGCGGCTGTAGCTCAGGGACAGCTGGACCTGGACGTGCTCCAGGGATCGAATGCTCTGGGAGCAGGAGGAGACATCCGTGGAGATGGTGAGCTTGGAGCCAATCTCCCTGCCGGGGACAAGCCGGAGGTGAGGCCATTCCCACCCCTGCCATGGGCATCCTGCCCTCTTCTGTGGCCTCCAAGACACTGTGCAGCACAGATCACTTTTTTTGGATCCCTCTGCCCTGTGGGAGGCTGGACCTGCAGTCACTGTCCCTTACCTGGGGACCTGAACGGCCTGGACCGAACACTTCTCCTGAGGCCGAGTCCCTGCCCACGTCGTGGCCGCCTGCACCAGCAGCCCTGCGTCCAGCAGCCCGTAGCCGTAGTAGTGGCTCACTGGGACACAGGTGCCACCCAAGAGAGGGACCCGTGAGCCCCTCGGTGCCACCAGGGCACTGTGGGGGCTGCTGGGAGGTGTTGGAGGGGCTGAGCCTTGCACTCACCCATGCGCCCAACGCCGTTCTTGGCCCAGTCCTCTGCCTGCAGGTGAGCAGGTTTGGAGGCCCTGATGATGAGGTGCTGCAGGTCACGCCAGGTCAGGGCTGGGCTGCAAGCAAGGAGGAGGTGGGGACAGAGGTCTGGCATGGTTTTTAAAGGTGAGATTTGGCTTTTTTGGGGTAAGTAGAGCAACTGTCTGGGCCCAAGCTGGTCCCCCCCATGACCTTCAGTGACAAATTGGGAGCAAAAGACCTCCAGAGGACAACCCCTCCTCCTGCTCTCCCCTGGCCCTGGGGGAAGAGCACAGCTCTGCACCTCAACCTCCCTGCTGTTCCCCACCCTTCCTGGTGAGGCAGCAGCTCTCCCTGGGGACAGTCCCTCTGTCCCAGTGTCACCTACTTGGCCTCCAGCGCCAGGGCCACCATGCCCGCAGCCAGCGGGGCCGAGGCAGAGGTGCCAGTGTGTTTGTCCGTGCAGCGGTGGTGCAGGTCAGTGGTCACCTGGGGGGACACAGAGGTCTCAGAACTCTTCCCAAGAAAGCTGCCTGGAGCTGGGTACCTTCAGGAAATTCTCCTTTCAGGTCCCTTTGGGCTTTTTGAGCTCTACAGCAACACTTTATCACCCAAGTTAAGGAGAGCTGGGACCAGCCCGGCCCGTGCTGGGATCTGTGGCTCTGGCAGAGCTGTTGTTGACACTCACAATCTGCACCTTGCTGGTGGTCCTGCTGCTGTAGGTGGTGGTGAGGATGGCAGGGCAGCTCTCGCTGTAGCGGGGCCGGTGCCCATCGCCCAGGACGCTGCCCACCGACACCGTGTAGATGCTGTTGGTGTACCCATCGCAGTTGCAGTTGTCGTAGTTGGTGCCGCCGTTGCCTGAGGCCCAGATGAAGATGGAGCCGAGCCCACCCCGTCCCTGTCAAAGAGCAGAGACGGCTGAGCGAGGTGTCCTTGTTGTCCCCACGCTCCCCAAGGGCCAGGGCTGGGCTTACTTGGCTGATCCCTTTGTGGAAAGCGGCCGCAGCCAGGATGCCCGGCCCGTCCACCGTCCTGCCGTCGTCCTCGGGGCCCCAGCTGGCGCTGTAGATGTGGATGTACTGGGGCTGCAGGCTCAGCGCCTGAGCCTCCACTATGTCCATGATGGAGCCGTCCAGCATGCGCACGCCTGAGGGCCGGCACCGGGAGCAGCCGTGGCCGAGAGGCGGCGGCAGCACCCGGGAGAGGCCGCGGTGGCTCCGATGGGACAGGAGCCACCCACGTGCCGAGCCGAGGGACGGGCCCGGGGGGCACCTCGCCAGGCCCCCCCTGGCCCCCCACAGCCTCCGGCAGCTTTCACATGACCCTGCCCTAAGGAGATCAGGCCCCCGCGGGTCTGTGCTGCGGCCGTGAGCTGGTTCCCAAAGCTCCTCGTTAAGCCTTTTGTAATTAAGCCCAGGGAGCGCTCCTAGCTTTTAACCCCCCTTTGCCACCCTCACTTCCTCAGGGGAGGCTGAGCCTGTCGGGGTGAGCATTAAACTGAGGCTGAGCATTGGGCTGAGGCTGCCAGGGTGAGCATTAAACCCCTGGGAAGCACTGAGAGGGATGTGGGCTAACACCGCAGCACCCGGGACCGCCCTGTAAACCCCGGAGCAGCCCCACCTTGGGCTCCTGTGTTCCCCCCAGGGCTGCTGGAGCTGATTCCCAACTTCCCTCCCTCAGGAGCGAAGTCTCACCTCCGATTTTGGCGTTGTAGGCGACGCCTGCACCACAGATCCCGTTGTTGGCCACAGCTGCCACTTCCCCTGCACAGCGTGTCCCATGCCTGGGGGGGACAGAGTGACCCTGTGAGGGACATGGGGGGCCTGGCACAGCCCCGGTCCCTCCAAGAGATGAACCTCCCCCAGCTCGGGGAGCTGGGCAGAACCCACCAGTTCCTGTCCCCGTCGCCGTATCGGGGCTGGGGATCGGGGTCGTTGCTGTTGAAGTCGTAACTTGCCAGCGGGTCCTGTTACAGAGCGAGGCACCGGCGTGAGCCAAAGGGCCCCGGGCAGGGCTGGGACAGCTCAGCACAGGCGCCTGGCACCGAGCCCGGCGCTGGCACCGCTGAGGGTCCCTCCTGCCAGCCCCGGGGGGACAGCGGGGCCCCTTCGTGCCCAGCTGCGCTGGGAGCTGGAGCTAAATCAAGTCCTGAGAGCGAAGGGAGCTGGGGAAGGGAGCAGCAGGAGCGGCTGAGGGAGCTGGGGAAGGGGCTCAGCCTGGAGAAAAGGAGGTTAGGGGGGAGTTTCCCAATCTCTGCAACTCCCTGACAGGAGGGGACAGCCGAGGGAGGGTCGGGCTCTGCTCCCGGGGGACACCAGGACAGGAGGGAACAGCCTCAGGTTGTGCCAGGTGGGACATCAGCAGGAATTCCCTCATGGGAAGGGTGGTCATGATTGGATTTGCCCAGGGAGGTTTAGAGTGGCCATCCCTGGAGGTGTCCCAGGAATCCCTGGATGTGGCACTCAGAGCTCCGGGCTGGGGACAAGGTGGGCATTGGGCACAGCTGGGACTCTGTGATCCCAGAGCTCTTTCCCAACCTCAGTGACTCTGGGATTGTGCAAAATGAGGATGAAAGCTGCCCAGCTTTGCTGTTTCCCTGTCAGAGCTCAGCGTGGCGAGTCACCTGAGGGTGACCCTCGCTGGCCATGCAGCTGGGAGCGAGGAACCACAACCCACGGAACTGGAGGTGTTATAAACACCCAGGACTGCCTTTCCTTCCCCGCAGAGCACAGGAGGGTTTACCAGCCTTACTGGCTTTGCAGCTTGCTGTAATTACACCTATTTTGGGGGCTCCAGCGCATGTACGAGTCCTAACATTTCCTCAGGGTGAGATTTCACTGCGGGACACTCCAAACCTTGGATGTGGGATCCTTGGATGTGGGCACATGCCAGGCTCCCACCGCACAGCACCAGGGGTGGGGTGAAGGCGTTGCCTCCCACCTTCCCTCGGAGCCCACCCACCCTGAAGGAGCTGGTTCTGGGAGCCCCCCCATAGTTACGTAGTTGGCAGCCAGGTCGGGATGATCCTTCTCCAGCCCATCATCCAGGACAGTCAGCACCACCCCCAGCCCCGTGTAGCCTCTGCTCCAGGCCGTGAGGATGTTCAGGTCGGGATGGACGTCGTTGTTCTGGAAAACAGATTAAATTCCATCAGCAGCCTGAGGTGACCTTCGAGGACTTCTGCTGCCTCATCGCTGCCAGCATTAGCCTGGTTTATCCATTGGAGGGGCCACTGGGAAGAGCTTTGCTGGTGGGTCAGGGAGGGATCCTGCCCCTCTGCTCAGCCTCGTGAGGCACATCTTTGCTGCTGCGTCCAGCTCGGGATCCTCGGGAGCTCCTGGAGCAGGTCCAGCAGAGAGTGACAAAGTGGAGGAAGGGATTGGAGCATCTCCCTGACAAGGAGAGGCTGAGGGAGCTGGGGCTGTTCAGCCTCGAGAGGGGCCCTCGGGTCTGGGTGTCCCTGTGTGCAGGGAGGGTTCTGAGCAGGGCCTGGGCTCTGCCCTGTGGATCCCAGCAATGGCACCAGAGGAATGGGCAGAGGCTGATCCTGGGGAGTTCCACCTGGACAGGAGAGAGAACTTCTTCGGTGTGCAGTGACCAAGCCCTGAGCAGAGACCAGAGAGGGAGTGGAGCCTCCCTCCCTGGGGATACCCCAGAGCTATCCAGACACAATCCTGTGCCCTGTGCTCGGAGCAGGGAGGTGGCACCAGATGCACCCACACGCTGTGCTCCCATCCATCCTGTGATTTGGGCGAGGGTGAGAAGGGGAAGCAGCCAAGGCCTCACCATGTACCACTGCTTGGGGAACCAGGGATCCGTGGGCACCACGCTGGTGCCCCTCCTGGAGCGCCTCTTCACCGTCTGCTGCTCAAACCACAGGACCTGGGCGAGGAGGAGCTCTGTGGGTGCCAGGCAGTGCCTGCCCACTGCTGTCCCCCAGCGCTCCCTGTGCCCTCCTCCCTACCTGGGGGTCCCTGGTGAGCCGCATGTGCCACCCCCAGTGCCTGCTCAGGGCTCTCTGCCTGGTGCCACGGTGTCTGAAGTGATAATAGGGCTCTCCCTCCATCACCTGCGGGCACAAAGAGCTGCCGTGAGTCTTTCTAGGGGACACCAGAGCCAGCCCCACGCGTGGAGGTCACAGTGGGGAGTTTAACAGGAGCTGGAGCGTGGGACAAGCAGAAAGCATCGCTTGGAGACAGAATGGAGTTCTGGGGACAGAGTGTGTGCCCTTGGGGGTCCCTCGGGTCACCCCTGCATGCTCGGAGGCTGTGTGCTGTGAGGGGACACTGGCACAGATTCCCGGGAAATGTTGGAGGCCAGGTTGGAGCAACCCAGTCTAGTGGAAGGTGTCGCTGCTCACGGCACAAGTGAAGGGGACAAACAACGGCGACACGGGGCGGGTACGAGCAAGAAGGTCGGGCCCGGGGCACACGGGATGGGCCCACACCTGGCCCAGGTAGAGCAGCCCGTGCCGGCGGGCCAGGGCCCGGGCGTCCTGCAGCCCCGCCGCCACCCGCACGGCCCAGCTGCTCAGATAGACGCGGGGCTTGGCGGGGCCCGGGGAAGCGGTGGTGGCCACCACGAGCAGCGCGAACAGCGCCGGGAACAGCGACAGCGCCGGGCCGGGCCTGGGCCAAGCCGCCATGAGGCCGCGCCGCCACTGCGCGCGTTGCCATGGCAACGGCGTCGGCTCCGCCCCCCCGTACGGCTTCCCCTCATTGGCCCGCCTTGATCCCCACCGCGCCTTTTCATTGGCTCTCACCCAGGGTTAATCCCGTCCTTTCTCATTATTGGCCACGCCCCGCCGTTTTGCCCCGCCCCGCTTTCTTGTTGGCCACGCCTCCGCCGAGGCCACGCCCCCAGCGGCGGCACTGACCGGGGCGCGGGGTCGGTCCGGGGCCGCTCCGGGGCCACCGCCGCTGCCTTCATCCCCTTCATCATCGCCACCGCCGCCATGGGCTCGATGCAGCAGCGCCTGCAGCGCTTCCTCCACAGCCCCGGGCCGATCGGCGACCTGCTGGGCCAGCTGGAAGCCCGTACCGGCGTCCAACGGCTCTACCTGGCCACAGGTGCGACCGGTATCGCGGGGCCTCCCCGGTTTGTCCCGTTGTGTCTCCTTCTCCCCTGCATCCTGAGGCGCCTTGGCAGCCCCTCACCGTGGCTGTGGGCTCAGCACGGGGGCACGGGGAGGGCAGGCGGGGCTGCCGTGGTTGGGGGTGCGCAGCGGGGCCGTGCTGGGAGGGGGCTGGGGGTGCCGGGGGTGTCACCGCTGTCACCGCACCATCCTCGCCTTCGGTGAAATCCCGAAACCGCAAAACTCGCCGGGTTCGAGTGTCGGGGGTGTCAGGCAGACCCTCGAGACCCCCTGACAGAGAGGGGTCCCCGTTCTGGGTGAGCCCCCGGGCTCGTGGTGGGCCGGACCAGGCGCCGGGGATGGGAGCTCGTCCCTGTGTCTCACCGGTGGGACTGTGGGGATCCGGCCTTTAACCGGATCCCGGTTGTTCATTAATGAGGAACCAGCCGGATTCTCCCCAGGGATCCTCCTGGCACGCCATGCCCCCTCTCCTCTGACCCTCGGCCCTGTGCCCTCTCTGCCAACTTAAGCTGGCCTTGTTCTCTGGCTCCAATGTGATATTTCATATCAAACCTCCCGGGAGAGGCTCTGGGCTTCCCTGTTTCCCGTGTCCCTCCAGGCCTTTGGCCTCCAGGTGTGGTTTCCTGGCCCTCCACCTGCCAGCAGGGCTGCTTTTCCCACTCTGAGGGGGAGAGGTGTCCGTGAGGGAGCACGTGCTGCTGTGCAGGCTGTGTTTGCATGTGGTGCCGCTCAGGTGTCTTCCAAGCAAAACAATCCTGGGGATTCAGTCGGGGTTGGCCTTGATGGGCTTTTGGGGTAGGATGAGAGCGGAGGTGCCACAAAGTTGATGGTTCCGCGTTCTGAATCTCTCTCCTGGAAAGGAGGAACTGCTGCTAAACTGAAAAATCCTGATTTCTTCCTCCCATGGCTCTGGAGCAATCCCGAATTCGTGTTTGAACCCATGGGCTGAGGTTTGGAGCAACCTCTGTGGCCCCTGGGCAGCACCACCTCCAACTGCTCCCTCAGCGGAGCCTTTCCCTCGGTTTTTGCTGTTACATAAATTTCTCTGCGGGTTAAAATCCTGTGAAATCCCTTCTAAGGCTCTTGGGGAATGAAACCCAGCACTGCCTGGACCTGCCTGCCCTCCTTGGAGGGAGGTTTGGGATCGCTCCAAAGCCATGTTGCTCCTGCCCGTCTCCCGGGAAAGACCCGGAGCTGTGGGTGCCCCGGATCGGGGCCACAGAGCTCAGCCCAGGAATGCTGCAGTGAGCAGAGCAGGGATTATCCGCCCTCCAAGCCCCAGCAAGGACTTTCCTCTAATTCACCAGCACAGACAGGTTAATTCCCAGCTTTCTTGCTGCTGATGGAAGGAATTTGTTCCAGGGCTGGGGTGAAGCTGCTGGGCTGTACAGAGTGCTCCATCCTGTGTATCCCGGAGGTTTTCCTGCCCTCTGCCGTGGTTTCCACCCCAAGATCTCCCTGTCCCACCTTCCCCATCCACCCCCTCTCCCAAGCCCCGCTGATCCAGCCTCCCGTGAATGTCCGAGCTCGCTGGGGCAGGCTCCAGGCCACCAAACCCTCCGGCTCGCATTTAATTTAACGATCTAATTGAGTAGCAGCGAAGCGGGTATTGGATTGCCGCTCCCAAGGGAGCCAACCCTTCGCTCTGCCGGCGGCTGCTCAGCCACGAGGAGCAGGAGGAGCCGCGATCCGGGGAGGCTGATCCGGGAGCAGGGCTTGTCCTTGGGAATGCCGAGAGGCTCCGGGCCCCGCGCCTGCGGGGGAGACGAGCGGAGCCTTGACTTTGGACCGTGGGCGTGTTGTCAGCGTCTCCCGTTCCCGCCCGCCCTGGCCCCGCTCCAAGGGCGAAAGTGCTGCGAGATTGAGGTGGTAAAGTCCCATCCGGGCCGGGGGAAGGGACGAACAGTGACAGGAGCAGGTCACGGGTCCCTCGGGGAGGAGCCGACTCTGCCCCGCGTGCCTCGTTACATCGAGTAGTGTCGTGAAATTAATTGGGGGTGGTCGTTATCCCCCCCGGCACGCGCCTGTTCCCACCCTGGGATGAGAATTCTGCTCTCCCTGGTGACAGCAGGCACGAGTCCATCCTCTGTCCCCCCGCAGGTTCCTTGGCTTTCCTGGGGCTGTACCTCATGTTCGGCTATGGCGCTTCCCTGATCTGCAACATCATCGGCTTCGTCTACCCCGCCTATGTCTCGTAAGTACCTGTCCCGGCACCTGGAGAGCGTCCCCTGCCCTTAGCCGAGGGTCTCCCTGCTCCGTGAAGGGGCAATCACAGCTGGGAAGCTCTTGAGACTTTCCTGGAAAGGCTGGGATTGTGCCAGCTCGGTGGGCAGGTTCCCCTCCAGGGTTCGGAGGATTTGGGAGGGTGGAGCACATCCTGGGACTGCAGCAGCCGTGTCCTTCCCCTCTCCTACCGCAGCATCAAAGCCATCGAGAGCAACAGCAAGGACGATGACACCATGTGGCTCACGTACTGGGTGGTCTACGGCGTCTTCAGCATCGCTGAGTTCTTCTCCGACCTTTTCCTCTACTGGTTCCCCTTCTACTATGTCGGGAAGGTAATGCCTGTGCTGGGCTCCTCTCGTCCCGTGGCTGAGCAGGGAGGAGCTCAGTGTGATGGGCTCTGACCTGTTAAGGCAGCGGTGGGGCTGCAACCAGCTCAAATCCAGTGAGGTCCAGCCTTGGGTGCTGCCGTTGGTCCGGGCTGGGGGGGCACCGGAGCAGCTGAGCCCCTCCTGTCCCCGCAGTGCCTGTTCCTGGTGTGGTGCATGGCCCCCGTGCCCTGGAACGGCTCCCAGGTCATCTACCACAGCATCATCCGGCCCTGCTTCCTCAAGCACCACCAGACCGTGGACTACATGATGGGCGACATCGGCGCCAAGGCCCTGGACGCGGCCTCCGCTGTCACCCGAGAAGGTAGCTCAGGTCCCCCCGTCCCTCCATCGCGCTCCGCGTCCAGGTTTTCCCAGCGCAGGGGCATGAGCAGCTCGGTTTAATTAGCAGCAAGTGATTATTTCTCCGTGCCCATGGGCCGTGCTGCCGCAGCCCCGCGACAGGAGCCCCGGGGTGGGGTTGGGGTGTCACCGTCCCCTCTCTAACCTCTCTCTCCTCTCTGCGCCGCACGGTCCAGTCCTGCAGTCTCTGGCCAAGAGCAGAGCCCGGCTGGCGGCCGGGGTGGCCCCGCAGCCCAGCCTGTCCGTATGTAACGAGAGGGAACGGGGCCGAGCCGTGCCAGGCGCCCGCCGCGGCACCGCCCAAACCGCTCTGCTCCCGCAGCCACCGGCGCGGCTCCCGCACAACCGGCCCCTTCCTTCCCCCGTGGCATCGGTAGAGCAGGCGTTTCCCTCCCGCTTCTCCGTAGGCAGATCCCATCCCTCTGTCCATCCATGTGTCCATCCCGTTCTCCATCCCTCTGCCCACGTGCTCCTCAGCGCTGCTGCCGGCCTGGGGCTCCCCTCCGGAGCCCCCCGGGTGCGGGGAGGGCAGGGCCGGCTGTCACCCCCGTGCTCAGCGGGACAGGGAGGGAACGGGACGGTGACGCGAGGCCGGGCTGGGCAGTGCCCCAGGACACCGGCCACTGTCCCAGGACACCGGCCACTAACGCCATCCGTGTCTCCGCAGGCGCCAGAGCAACCCTGAGCCTGGCAGAGCTAGTGGAGAAGGCGAAGTAAGAGGGGCATCGGCGCCTCTGGTACCGGCACTACAGCCCCGGTACTGGGACCGGTACCGGCACCAGCGGCCCCAGTACCGGCACCACGCTCCCTATACTGGTACCGGCAACCCCTGTTCTGGCACTGAAGTCTCCCATAACGGCATTGCAGACTCCGGTACCGGCACCATGCTCCCGGTACTGGTACCGGCAACCCCCGTTCTGGCACCGAAGCCCCCCATACAGACACCGGTACCGGCACCATGGCCCTGTTACCGGTGTCAGCCACTCCGGGCTGTACCCGTCCGGGATCCCGAGTTTCTCCACTCCCATTCTGTCATTCCCCTAATCCCCCAATAAATCTCGGTGCCCACCAAGCGCCGCCCCCGCGTGTTCCGTGACACCGCGCGGCGCCTTTAAGAGCGGGGTGGGGGCGGAGCTTTTGGGGAAGGGGTGGGGCCATCGATGATGACGTAAGCGTGGAGGAAGTGCGGCCGGACGGTGCTCGGTCCGTCGGTCCGTCTGCGGTACCGGGGGGGTGGTCTATCCGTCCAGGGGGCTCTGTCTGTGTGTCCGGGGGGCTCAGGGCCCGGTT
>VZRF01007626.1:99547-110632 GCA_013396875.1 Vireo altiloquus
TTCACCCCCAGCCCCTCCCGCATGAGCCTCCCCCGGAATGAGCTCCAAGGCCAAGCGGGTGCTGCCCACCCGCCCTGAGCCCCCCAGCGTGGAGCAGATCCTGGCCGACGTGCAGGGCGCTCCCCCGACCGACCCCGTCTTCGTCCTCCCCCCCGAGCCCCCCCAGGACCACGGCCCCGCTCCAGGTGAGCCTGCGGTGGGGAAGGAGGGGGACGTGGGGACCC
This sequence comes from Vireo altiloquus, assembly GCA_013396875.1. Classification (NCBI taxonomy): domain Eukaryota; kingdom Metazoa; phylum Chordata; class Aves; order Passeriformes; family Vireonidae; genus Vireo; species Vireo altiloquus. The sequence goes on from VZRF01007626.1 coordinate 99,772, forward strand.
CACCGTGCCCCCAGCCCCGCTGAGCCCCCGCTGTGCCCGCCAGGCTGCCCCGACCCCGCGGCCGAGGAGCGGGAGAGGCTCTACCAGCAGGTTCGCTCCTACGTGGGGATGAACCAGCGGCTGCAGGGAGCCCGGGAGCAGCTGCAGGAGCGGCGCCGGGAGCTGGAGAGGGTCGGAGAGGCTCTGGATCGTCGGATCGCGGAGATGAAGCAGAAGGTGTTCTGAGCGACTGCGGAGGGCACCACGAGTGGTTTCGCCTTCCTGGAACCGTTGGCATTGCGAGCATCCCGATCTGCCAGGACAGGCTGTGCCACCCCAGTGACCTTCTCCCAGGGAACGCCGGGATCCGCCTGTCCGGCACCTTCCCACCTTGCACCCCTCCTTGTGCCCCTGAACTGGTTGCCATGTCCCCCACGGGTGGCATGTCCTCCGTCCCCTACGACTTCTCCCTCTGGTACTTCCCTGAGGATGACCACGTCGCCTCCCGCATCGCGGAGCGCCTGAGGGAGGAAGGCTTTCGGGGCTTCACTGAGCACCAGGACCAAGTGGCCGGCACATCCATCATCCTGACGGCCGTGGAGGCCATCGAGGCCAGCCGGGTGGCCATCCTGCTCCTCTCGGCCAAGTCCGTGGGCGATGGATGGTGCCAGCGTGTGTCCCAGTGGAGCCTGCTCCAGAGCGTCCACCAGCGCGGCACCAAGGTGGTGCCCGTGTGCGTGGGGCTGACCAGAGCCGAGGTGCCCTCGTTCCTGCAGCACCTCGTCCCGCTGGAATACCAGAATGAGTTCTTCTTCCAGCGGCTCCTGGCCTGCCTGAGGTCCCACCCAGGGAGTGGGGCCGGGCGGGTCCCGCCCAAGGGGACGCGCTGAGGGACCACCGGGGGGGCTGGGTCGGGGGCCAGCATGGCCCCACGGCATGGAAAACTGTCCTGTTTTGCTAATAAAGGTGGTGGGAACAGGTCACCCAGCACTGTTGGGTCGTCATAAATCTCATAAAGCCCCGTTTTTGGAGAGCTGAAGATTCCTCTTTCTGTCTGCAAAGCCGAGCACAGCGAGGGCCGTGGGTGTTTCCCACCCCCCACAGGTGTTATCTTGTGGGTGCTTCTTCCCCTTCCTGCCCCCCTGAGCGGGGTCTGTACCCCACTGCTGCCCTGCTCTGCTGTCACAACGCGACCTGAGGCTCCTCCGGCTCTGCTCCAGCTCGGCAACAGCACCGGGAGACGTGGAGCAGGCGGGATGGGGGCAAGGGTCTGCCTGGGGCCGCTACTGCTGCTGCTGCTGCTGCCGCCCCTCCCTCGGGGTGAGCACCGGGACCGTGGGTCCGGCGTGGCCTTGGAGTCACCGGCCGGGGCAGCGGCAGGTGCTGGTGGGGACGGGACCTGGCTCCAGCCGTCGATCATCGGGGGACGTGAGGCCAGACCCCACTCCCGGCCCTATATGGTGTCCCTCCAGCGCCGGGGGGAACACAAATGCNTGGCAACAGCACCTGGAGACGCAGAGCAGGCAGGATGGGGGCAAGAGTCTGCCTGGGGCTGCTGCTGCTGCTGCTGCTGCTGCTGCTGCCGTCCCTCCCTCGGGGTGAGCACCGGGACCGTGGGTCCGGCGTGGCCTTGGAGTCACCGGCCGGGGCAGCGGCAGGTGCTGGTGGGGACGGGACCTGGCTCCAGCCGTCGATCATCGGGGGACGTGAGGCCAGACCCCACTCCCGGCCCTATATGGTGTCCCTCCAGCGCCGGGGGGAACACAAATGCGGAGCAGCCCTGCTGCACCGGAGCTGGGCGCTGACGGCCGCGCACTGCCTGCCTCGGGGGTGAGTCCGGCACGGCTGTGTCCTGCCCGGGGAAGGGACGGGGCTCTGGGTGGGGTTCCGAATGCCCGGCACCGGGCTGACACCACTCCCGGTGCGGGGCAGGTCGTGCGACAAGTGGGAGCTGGTGGTCGGGCTGCACAAGTGGCAGGATCACGGGGGAGACATGAAGCGCTTCCCCATCCGGGCTGTCTGTCCCCACCCTGACTACGACAAAGACACGATGGAGAACGACCTGCTCCTGCTCCAGGTGGGGCTGGGGCCGGCCGCGGGGAAGGCTCCGAGGCGAGGCAGGAGCGGCGGCGGTGCCGGGAAGCGCTACCGGGGAGGGGCGGGGAGGTTCTCTCGGTGTCGGCGCAGCTGCGCTCGCAGCCGGCGCGGGCGGCTCGGTGCCATTTCCGCTTCTCACCTCCGAGAGGTTTCACACCTGGGTGTCAGCGGTGTCATCTCTCCGCTCCCACGGGCGCTGCGCCGGCTCGGTGCTCCCCTTCGACCTGCGGCGTTGGGGGGCTCGTCCTCAGCCCCCTCACCCACAGCATTGGGGTGCTGCCTCTCGGAACCCCTCACCTGCGGTATTGGGGGCTCCCCCTCAGCACTGGGGCGGTCCCCATCAACCCTCCACGCACCGCATTGGGGTGCGCCCCCTTAGCCCCCCACCAGCGGCATTGGGGTGCTCCCTGCCAGCCCCTCTGCCCGTGGGGAGGGGGATCTGACACCGCCCCCCGCCCGCAGCTGGAGGGGAAGGTGAAACTGAGCAAGACACGGCGTCTGATCTCGCTGCCGAAACGGGAGCCGGCGCCGGGGGCTCGGTGCAGCCTGGCGGGCTGGGGGATCGCGTCCCTCCAGCACGGGAGGCTGTCGCCCACCCTGCAGGAGATGGAGGTGACGGTGATGGACCCGCGGATGTGCAACAACAGCCGCTTCTGGAACGGCGAAATCGGCCCCACCATGATCTGCTTCCAGGGGCAGCGTCGCGGCTCGGCACCCGGCAAGGTGAGGATTTGGGGGTCCGAGGGCTGCAAAGGGTGCGGGGTGCTCCGGGGAGGATGTTCACCCTGAGCAGGTGAGATGTCCCCCTGGCCATGGTGGGGGTCCTTGTGCCCTGCTCGGGGGAGGACACTCCCCGGTGTCACCTCCTCCCCTCAGGGTGACTCGGGGAGCCCCTTGGTGTGCGGGAAGCGGCCAGCCGTGGCCGGCGTGATGTCCTTCAGCAGCAGGAACGCCACGAACCTTTTCAAGCCACCAGTGGCCACTTCGACCGTGAAGCACAAGAAATGGATCCAGAAAACTCTGCGGAAGGGCTGCCCCAGGGACAGACAGAACACCCCTTCCTATTTACACAGGTTGGCTTTTAATCGGGAATACTGTCCAGAGTCTGGTAAAATAACATCCTTAGTACATAGATACAGTGTCGGGGAGCGGAGCCCGGCGGGATTGTCCGTGGAGGAGGGGGAGGGCGGTGGCTTGGACCCAGGGGGGCGATGCTGGCCCTCCTGCCACCCCTGCACCCGGCAGTGCTGCTCCTGCTATTTTCCTCCTTTTCCTTCAGTCCTGGCTGCTGGTCCCTCCGTGCTGGCCGCTGCCAGGGCAGGGGGGCTCCAGTGGGTGCCTGGGGTGTGCCCATCCCCACGGCCCCAGTGCACATCCCTGGGGACCCCCTGCACGTCCTCATGGTCCTGGTGTCTCCCTGTCCCCACTGTATGTCCCCAGTGCAGCAACCCAGAGCCCCTCACTGTGTCCCCACAGCCACCCAGGTGTGTACCCATAGCCCTGTGTCTGTCCCTGCACCCCCCTGGCACTGTGAGTGGGGGCACAAAGGTGACCCCATCCAGAGCAGGTAGTGATGGTGGAAGGACTGGGAGGTATCCGAGGGGTCTGGGACCACCTGGATTGGGTGGATTGGGGGTCCCGAGCCCATCCCACTCCCAGGGGCCGAGGCACTTCCTGCACACCTCAATCTCGGCCCCTGGGCCCGGCTGGCAGCAGGAGTGGGGGTGTCCCCGGGGTTTTGGGGCTGGGAGGCCCCATGCTCGTGGGCGTAATCCAGTCCTGGATGGATCCGTGTCCACATCCACAAGGACAAACTGGGATCCTGGCTGCGAGCCGAGGCTCTTCTGCCCCGGGGGTGGGAGGCTGGGGGGGCTGTGGATGAAGTTGAGGGACCCCAGACCCTTTCCTGGGGGTTGGGTGTCCCGGTGCTGGCTCAGCACCCTGTCCCCTCCCAGGGCAGCCCCCCAGCCTGGTGACAGCACCCTGTGAGCTCACCTGGGATGAGCCCACCGGGACCCCAGCCACCCCCGCCAGCCTCTGCCCAACTCCTCCTGCACTATTTCCATCTGTCACCACCTCGGACCGGCACAGGTCTCAGAGCAGAAACCAGGAGCCTCCAGCAGCACAAACAGGGGTCCTGGCCACCGTGTCCCCCTCCAAAGCCTCTCCTCTGCGTCCCTTCCCCCGTTAATAAATGAGCTGCGATCGCTGGTGCCAGACAAGCTGGAGCGTGCGGGGTTTTCCCGGTACCGGGATGGGCTGTGTCCAAGCTTCCCATCATGTGGGATCAGGCTCTGGTTCCACCCCTGGGTGAGCGGGATGGGGACACACCTCAGCTTGTCCCTGGATGTCCAGCAGTGGGAGGAGATGGTCCATGAGAATCACCTCAGCTTGGGGTGTCAGACCCAGCATGTTCCCAGTTCTGTCCAGTCCTTGCTGCTGGGAATTGTGATGCTTCAACACAGCAAGACCCCAGCCGGGGCCAGCAGCGGGTTGGGGTGACTCCCTGGTCCCCAGCTGTCCCAAATCCCCATGTGTGTGTCAACAGCACAGTCCTGGCCAGCTGCCGTGGGGCTGAGGGTGTCGCAGGACCCTCACTGGGACATCATCAAGCTTGGATTTTCTCCACCGCCTTGTCGGCCACCGCCGTCACCGCCATGGGGCTGGGGACGTAGTTGAAGGGGGTGACACGGGCGGCTTTGCTGGGGGAGCCGTGCCGGCTGGCGGGGAAGGTCCCGGCGGGGGCCTCGTGGCCGAAGGAGATGGGCAGGGCGGCTTTGGAGGGCGCCGGGGCTTCGCCGTCGCCGGTGACGCGGGGGTGCGGGGGTCCCTCGCGGGTCTCCAGCGTGGGAGAGGTGCTGGAGTTGGTCTTGGAGGTGGCGAAGTCCTCGGTCTGCACCACGGCGTCGCTGGTCTTCCTGGGCGTGCCGGGCGTGCCGGGGGGCTCCTCGTCGCCGGAGCCGGCCAGAGGCAGCGCGGAGGAGGGCAGCGTGCTCTTGAGGATGTGCGGGATGTCCTCGTCCCGGATCCTCCGCCACGTGCCCTTCATCATCACCACCGGCGGCTTCCCCGGCGGCCCCCCGGGAGCCGGCTCGTTCTGCTGCCGCCGCGCCGCCGCCTCGGAGCGCACGGAGGACGGGCTGGCAGCTCGCCGCGCCACGCTGATGTTGGGCGAGGACGAGTAGCGCTTGAAGGGCTCAGCCGCGGGCGCGCTGGTCTTCACCGGCAGCCGGGATGGGCTCTCGGAGCTGGTCCGGCGCGGCGGCTTGACCCCGGCCGTGGCTTTGCCGCCGGGCTGGGCTCTGGGGATGAGCGGCCGCTGGCCGGGGGTCGCCGGTTTGGCCGCCTTGAGCTCGTCGCAGCGGGAGGAGCAGAGGAACACGGCCGGGAGCGCGGCTCGGCTGCGCTGGGGAGAACCCCGGCGAGGCAGCGAGGTGGCCGAGGGCGCCGGGGACAGGTCGGAGCGGTGCCGCAGCAGCAGGCTGGAGGATTCCTTGATGAAGGTGAGCTGGCGCAGGAAGCCGGAGCGGTCCGAGTCGCTGCCGCTGGAGCGGGCCGATGACATCCGCACCAGGTTGAGCCGGCTGCCCCCCGGCCCCCCGGGCCGAGCCTTGGAGCCATCGACCTGCTCCTCCAGCACCGGCATGGCCGCCCGGCCCGGCAGCACCTTCCTGCTGGGCTTCTGCATGAAGGGGATGCGCACAGGCGACTTCTGCGTCTTGGACTGCTTGGGAGCCGGGGATTTGGGGGCCGGGGCTCTGGCCGGGGGTCCCGGCGGGGAGGAGGAGCCGCTCGCCTTGCCCGCGGCCGGGCCGCCCTGTTTGGTGACCTGGGAAGGCGACGGCAGCTTCTTGGGGCCGTGCTGGGAGGGCGTGGAGGTGCGGGAGGAGCCCGAGGAGGGGGGGCCTTTGCCGATGCGGGCGGGAGGAGTCGTGCTCCTCTTGGGCAGCGCCAGGTCCCCGGTCTCGGGGGGTTTGCCCAGCCGGTGCAGGCTCCGCGAGCGCTGCTGGCTCAGCGAGAGGTTCTTGGCCGGCGGAGCCTCGGGCTTGGCCGCGGGGGTCTTCTTCGGGGTGGCCCGTGGGCTGGGGGCATCTTTGGCCAGGCTGGGCATGTAGATGACGGTCCTGCCGCGGAAGACCACGGGCAGGTTGGGCACCGGCTTGGCGGGCGCCGGGCTCCGCTCTGGCCTGGCGCTGGCTCGGCCCGCGGGACGGGCACCGACCGCCTCCTTCCGCTCCGGGCGGCCCTTGCTGTGCTCCCTCCTCGCCGTGTCCCGGCCGGGAGCGCTGCCGGGCCGCTGCTTTTCCTGCCTTCCCAGGGAGAGCTGCAGCGTGGAGCCCACCGAGAGCCCCGACATGAAGGACAGGATGGAGTCGGACTCGGAGGAAGGCTCCCGTGACAGGGACGCGGCAGCCTGGTGCAGCCAGGTGACGATGGAGTTGGCTCCCTCCTGGATGGCTTGCCACTCCACGCTGTCCAGGTCGGAGCCCCAGTCGGAGCCGGCCTCCTCCTCGGGGTGATGCCTGGCCTCGGCTTTCCGCTCCCTCCCGCCGGCGCCCGGCGGCTTCTGCTTTCTCTCCACCAGCCTGCGGTGAGCCGCGGGCCGCCGGCGCTTGGGCATGGCCGAGCCGATGCACTTCTGCAGCAGATCGTCCTCCGAGTTGAGGCTGGGGGAGCTGGGCGAGCCCCCCTGGGCCTGCCCCGCTGCAGCTGACCGCGGCCAGGTGGCTTTGCCGCAGGGCTGGCCCCGCTCCTCGCCCTCGGAGAGGTTGGCGTCGCTCAGGGAGCTCATGGAGGAGCTCAGGGAGTAGCACGGCGGTGTCTCGTCGGCGATGAGGTTGTTTTGAGGCTTCGTCTTTGCCGGACGGGGACCAGGCTCGGGGTCCTTTTGGGGGACGGAACCACCCCAGCGCTCCCTCCGTGGCGCCCGGCCGGGCTGGGCTCTGCTGCCGGAGTCGTCCCTGCCCGCCTCGGGCAGCTCGTCCACATCCGGATCGTAGAAGCAGTAGACCGCTTCCTCCGTCGGCGTGGTGTGGCACAGCGACTGGAACACCACCCCATCCTCCAGGCCGTCATCCTTCCTCCCGGGGGCACCGCTGGCCCTGCCCGCCCCGAGCTCCAGGCTGGCCGTGCCCTTCGGGAGGGTCTGGCCCCGCTTCCCCTCCCCGCGGCCCGGCCCCGCTTTGCCCTTTCCGGCGGAGCTGAGCCGGGCGGGTGCGGAGCTGCCGGAGGCTGCCCTGCGGGCCGGGATGGTGCCGGGCTCTCGGCGCCGCTCGGGCAGAGGGTGCTCGGCCTCCTCGCCCGCCGGGTACCGCAGGGTCTCATCGCTCAGCGAGGCCGCGCTGGAGAAGTTCCCGGGGGTCCCGTCGGCCGAATCGGTGAAGGAGTCGTCGTCCTTGAAGAGGTCGCGGGCGGTGGCTCGCAGGTGCCTGGGGACGCCGGGGTGGGCGTGGGCCGGCACCAGCACTCACACGGGGACGTGCACAGGCTTCTTGGTCTGGGGGTGCAGCACCTGGCCGGACAGCAGCGACGTCTTGACCTTGCGGAAGCGGGAGGGCATGGCCGAGCTGATGCACTCCTTGAGGATCTCGATGTCGTCGTCGTCGGGGGGCTCGGGGCGCTCGGCCCTGCGCCGGCCCTCCAGGAACCGCTCCTCCCGCCGCTCCTCCCGCTTCTCGTGGGCCGCGAAGTTCAGGCTGTTCTTCTCCGGGAAGGTGGGGATCAGCTTGAGCTCCACATCCTTCTGGACGTAGTGCTCGTGGAGGGGCAGAGCGCTCAGGCTGGAGGCGCACGAGAAGTTCTCATTGGGTTTCTCCACCGTGAAGTAAACCATGGAGTCCAGGTCCTGGGGCAGCTGGAAGCGTTCCTTGAAGTCGGTGATCTCCATGAACTTCTTGACGTTGTTCTCCCACTGGATGTTGAACTGGCTGGTCTCCTTCTCCGGCTGGCAGCCCAGCTCGAAGAGGGGAGTCTTGCTGCGGCTGGGGGGCATGGTCTGCCCAGGGCTGTCGGGTAGCTCGCTGGGGCTGATGGTGCCGCTGATCATTTCGCTGCACGGGTCGCTCTGGATGGAGCTGGCGATGGAGGGGCTCTCGAAGCTGCCCAGGGAGCTGACGGAGCTGCAGCGGCTCATCACCAGCGGCGTCTCCTGGATGTAGTTCTCCGAGGAGCTCGAGGGAGTCAGGTCCTCCTGGCGCGAGGGCGAGGCCTCCCGCAGGAAAACCTTGTCGCGCTTTGGGAAGGGGATGGAGATGGGCTGGGAGATCCCCACCGGCGTGGTGGGACCCGGATCCACCACCTTCTCCTTCTCCTGCCTGCCATCCTCCCCTTCTGCCTCCCCTTCCTCCATCTCCAGGATCTCCAGGGAGGAGTCACTATCCAGGTCGTTCTCGCTGTGGCTCTGCCCGTCCAGCACGTTGTCTGCCGAGGAGAGGGAGGACAGGGAGCTGCACCGGGAGAAGCAGATCGGGGTGTCCTCCACCGAGTACTTCTGCACCGACTCCTGCTCTGCTGAGCCTGGTGGCTGGGCCGGCAGCTTCTCTGGGATCTTGCTCAGGGGCTCGGCTGCCTGCAGCAGCGCCGGCGGGAGCCAAGCTTGCTTCCTGCCCAGGAGGGAGGGCTGGTGGCCGGCGGCCGCGCTGCTCTTGGCCAGGGTCTCGAGCATGGGCACGTGCTGGTAGGACGGAGAGAGCTTGATGGTGCGAACATGGGGGTCGGTGGGGGGCTTGGTGCCCACATCCTTCTTCCACTCCGTCTCCTTCTCCGGCACCTTGGGGCTGGGGAAAGTCACTGTCTTCTTGGCCCGTTCGGGCAGGTCCCGCTGCTCCGGTTTGTCCTGCTCAGCTGAGTCCCGTGCGGGGGGCTCGGCCCGCTCCGGTTTGCCCAGGATGCTCTTGAGGTCGAGCCGGCTGGGCCGCTTCTGGTAGCGCTGCAGCTCATCACGGTAGTCCAGGAAGGCAGCCCTGGGGCAGGGCTTCATGTGCTCCTTGGTGCAGTAGCCGTCGCTGGTGCTGCCGCTGTTGAGGCTGTCGGTGGACAGGCTGGTGTAGGCTGTCTTCAGCCTCAGCAGGGTGTGTGCTCGGCTCAGGCTCTCCCGCTTGGCAAAGCCACCAGTGTCCGACAGCCGGCACGGCGAGCAGGACTGGGCGCGGGCCTCGTGCCCCTCCTCGGGGCCATACTGCCAGTCCAGACAGTGATCCTCGGAGCTGAGGCTGAAACTGTCATCCGAGGAGTTGTGCATGGTGGAGATATCCTCCACCAGCTTGTCGATCTTGGCCACCGTGCTGGAGATCTTGTTGGCCAACTTCTCGGCGGCCAGCGAGACGTCGTCCTCCGGCAGTGGTGGCTTCTTGGGCTCGGCTGCCTTCCCGCTGCCGTCCTTCTCTGGCTCCGGGCAGCGCCGCTGTGCCAGCGCCCGCGGCAGCGCCTGGCCCTGCAGGAAGGAGGAGTTGAGGAACATGGAGAGGACAGAGGCGCTGGCCGTCTCCACGCCGGTGGAGATGTTGGGCACCTCATCATCGTCGAAGCAGCCAGAGTCGGAGGCGTAGTCCTTCACCAGGCTCTCCATGTGCCTCATCGGCTTCTTGGCGCTTTGGCCCTTCAGGCTCTGCTTCTCCATAGTGTCAAAGGTCTCCGCGAGGTGTTTGGCGTCCAGCTCGGCCTCCAGCGCCTTCTGCTTGCGCATGTAGAGCGAGGGCATGCAGGAGCCTGGCGACACCACGGCCGCGTCCTTGTACTTGGGGGGCCGGTTGGTGAGGAGGTTGCGCAGCGCGGCCGCGCTGCCCATGGCGATCATCTTGTGCTTGGAGTGGATGAGGTTGCGGAGCATGCTGACTGCCCCCAGGTCCCACAGCAGCTCCTGGTCGCGGGGGCTGCGGGCAGACAGGTTCCAGAGGGTGCCGCAGGCGTTGCTGACGATGGTCAGGCTGTGCGAGCGCAGGTGCTGCAGCAGCGTCTGCAGGCAATTGTGGTCCCGGAGCACCTGCCTGCAGGACAGAGGGGACCCCACGGCCGTCAGGATGGTCCTGGACCCCTCCCCAACGCCTTTGTGGGGTCTGCGGTGCCCCCACACCTGCCCAGCTGTGACATCCTCCCGGTGCTCCCATGGGGTCAGCAGTGCCCCCGGACCCTGTAGCGCCCTCAGCCATGGCATCCCCCCAACACCATCCATGGTGCCCAGGGTCCCCCATTTCCATCCTACTCTCAGCCATGGCATCCCCCAGCATCATCCATGGTGCCCAGGGTCCCCCATTTCCATCCTACTCCCCAGCCATGGCATCCCCCAGTGCCATCCTGGGTCCCTCAGGGGTGTCCCCATCCCACACTGCCCCTCACCTGTAATCCTCCCGCGTGGCGACGAGGCTGGAGACGTTCCTGAGGATGCCACCGCCGCTCTCGATGATGGCCAGGGAGTTGCTCTGGCACTTGTAGGTGAGGGTGCTGACCAGGAAGCCCAGGGCCCCGTCCACCCCGCAGATGGCCGCCTTGTTCTCCGTGCTATGCGCCGAGAGGTTCCACAGCGCGCTCAGGACGCTCTTCAGTGTCGACTCCTGCTCCGGGAGGGGACACACGGCCCCTGTCAGCCCTGTCCTGTCACCCTGTGCCCACTGTCACCCACCCCAGAGGGGACACACAGCCCCCATCAGCCCTGTCCTGTCACCCTGTGCCCACTGTCACCCACCCCAGGGGTGACACACAGCCCCTGTCACCCCTGTCCTGTCACCCTGTGCCCACTGCCACCCACCTCAGAGGGGACACACAGCCCCTGTCAGCCCTGTCCTGTCAC
>VZRF01007626.1:124749-150796 GCA_013396875.1 Vireo altiloquus
CGGCGCCGCGGCGGCGAGTGAGACTCGGAGAGCGGCGAGTGAGACTCGGATGGCGGCGGATGGGGCTCGGTGGAGCCGGCGAGGCCTCCCCCGCACCCACCATCTTGGCCGGGGCTGCTCGGAAAGGCCGCGCTCGCGCCGGAAGCGGCAGATCTCGCGAGAGTTCCGGGGGCGGAACGGGCAGAGAAGCCGCACCCGGGAGGCGCTTCCGCCCTCACTGCCTTAAAGGGGCCGCGCCCGGGGACACGACGGGGACACCGCAGGGACACCGCAGGGACACCGCGGGGATGGCACAGAGGGACGGAGCCTCCTCCTCCCCCCTGAGCCTGCTCCCCGCGATCCAGGGAAATCTCGGGTCCCGGTGAATCTCAGTGAATGTCCCTTCCCGCCGGCCCGAGGTGGGAGCCAGCAGGGACAGGTCACAGCCACATGGATGGCACAGCCACATGGAGAGCCTGGACCTCGCAAAAGCTGTCAGACCTCGCAGCCACTCCGGGCCAGCTCCGAGCATCCCTCGCAAGCCACCTTCGTCTTTCACCCGTGGCCCTTCATGTTCCCAGGGGAGCCAGCAGCTCCTGCGGGTTGAAGCGAGGGCGCGGCGGGTGTGGCGGAGCAGAACCGGCTCGTTCGGCACAGGCCGATCCGGTTTGGCCCCCGGCAGGAGGTTCCAGCAGATCTAACGGCCCACACAGAGCTGGGAGAGCTGGTTCTGCGAACAAGGGATCCCAATCCAAACGCTTTTATCCCAGAAGAGGGTAAAGACGTTGGGTCTCCTCCATTCCGTGTGTCCCCGAGGCTCCAGGGTGGTGCTGTGCCATTTCCACGGCGTTTCGCACAACCTGAGGGAGTCGAGGCGGCCTCAGAAGTGAAACCTGCACAAAGATCGCTGGAGCTGCCCCTGTTCCAGCAGGAACTATGAGCTCATGGATGTAACAGAGCGAGGAGCAGAGCCACAAGGATTGGAGCTGGGAGGATTCACAGTGAGCAGAACCAGATTCACACAAAACACAAAATACTCTCTGAACTGATCCCAAGTCCTGCCAGGAGCATCCCAGTGACTTCCACATCACCACATCCCAACATCCCCAATTCCACCTCGTGTGAGCCACACCACACCTCATTAACAGTGATTAATTACATTAATTACACCAGAGAGGGCTAACGAGCACAGCCCCTGGAAAAGGCTCTGTGGGCAGGATTTGGAGCTGCCCTTGAGCCAAGGGACACTTCCACCTCAGACAGATCCTCTCCCACAGCTCAGTGCCACATTTCAAACCCTGAGGTGATCCAGAAGATGTAAGGCAAAGTTAGAGACACTGATATCCACTGAAAGTGCTGATAAATCCATAAATCATCCAATTTTCTGCAGTGCTTTGAGGTGAAGGGTGAAGAGCAGCATTTGTGTCACTGCCACCATCACGTGTGACCCAGCTCAGGGACAGACCAAGGCGTTCTGGAGTCCTTCATCAGGTCAGATGTGATCCAGGCTGGAGCCCTTCACCAGGACAGATCCAGCTCAGGTTGGAACCCTTCACCAGCTCAGATGTGATCCAGGTCAGAGCCCTTCATCAGGTCAGATCTGATCCAAGTCAGAGCTCTTCACCACATCAGGTTGGATCCAAGCCAGAGCAAAGCCCTTCACCAGGATGGATCCAATCCAGGTTGGAGGATCCTTCAGCTGGTTGGATCCGCTCCAAGTCTGAGCCCTTCACATGGATCCAGTGCAGGTTGGATCCATTGCAGGTTGGAGGATCCTTCAGCTGTTTGGATCTGCTCCAAGTCTAAGCCCTTCACCACATCAGGTTGGATCAAAGCCCTTCACTGGGATGGACCTAGTGCAGGTTGGAGCCCTTCACCAGGTTGGATCCATTGCAGGTTGGAGGATCCTTCCCAGGTTGGATCCACTCCAAGTCTGAGCCCTTCACCAGGTTGGATCCATTGCAGGTTGGAGGATCCTTCCCAGGTTGGATCCACTCCAAGTCTGAGCCCTTCACCGGGTTGGATCCATTGAAGGTTGGAGGATCCTTCCCAGGTCAGATCCCATCCAGGCAGGAGTGGCTCCCTGGTGACACCTCAGTGACACAGCAAAGCTGCCCCAGAGGGAAGGAGACTCCCAGGGCTGCCAAGGGACTTCTCTGGAAAACCCACACTCAGAAAAGTAAAAAATAACCAGAAAAATGGAGACAGGCTGGTGTTTCTAATCCAAAGGTTCTTGTCTTTATTCAAACCAGGGCTCAGCACTGCTCAGTGCCAAACGCACCAAAACCTTTTAGCCTGAGGGAAATTCTACATCTCGACAAGGCCTCCGGAGCCCCGCGGCATTCCGAGGGGTGGGAAGCACGGAGCCCAGAGCCAGTGCTCCCCAAGTGCCTCCTCTGTGCGTCCGCAGCTCCTGCGCCTGCCCTGGCCCAGCTCTGCCCCCCCAGAACAAACAGCAAAATACACTCAGTAGGTTTCTGTCAACTCCCAGAGTTTCGGAACCCTCCGCCCCAGCGCTGCCGTGGGGAGGGAGGGAGGGGCAGCAGCTCTTCCCTCGCCTCCGACAGCGCTCACGGAAACCCTGTTTTAAATTAAAAAATAAGCCAGCATACATAGTAGAAAATTTCTCTTAAAAATTTCACAATCTGTAAATGTATATATTTTTTTTTCTTTTAAACATAAAAGTTTACAATATACGGTAAAACAAAGGCTCAGGAAAAATAATTTCAAAAAAAAGAAACCTGAAGTTTTGAATTAAAGCTGAAGACATTTTTAAAACCCTGTAATTTGAACCAGTGACATTTTCTTTATTTGTGCTGATGGGTTAGAGAAAGGAAAATCTTTAAAAACTGCAGTCCAAACACCCACAGCTCTGCCTTCAGAAGCCATCTGCCCCCACCCCTCCCCCCCCCAGAAAAAAAATTGTTGTTAGGTTTTTCTTCCATCAAGTAATGTGATTGTCACAAGTTCAGAAGTCTGGGATCCCGGGGTTCAGCTGGTCCCAGAGATCCCTGTGGACAGCACTCCCTGATTGCCAGCCCAGGCTAGCGCCGGTAGGGATGGAATCCTTGCACGTTGTGGTTCTGTCCCCGGCCAAAGCCGCTGCCTCCGGCCGGGGGGCCGCTGGATGGCTGCACCGAGGGGCCTCCGTAGGGAGGGGGCTGCTGGCTGGGATCAGAGAAACCTTGTCCAAACCCACTCAAGTCTTGTCCATACCCTAGGGAGAAGGGAAAGGCACAGGATGAGCTTCCAGGAGCAGCCACATGGGGAGAACCCCACGGCTGCCGCAGCTCCCTCCCGGGAACACACCCCAGAACAAGGCCCGGGAGAAGCAGCAGCTCTGGGATCCTGCAGGGATTCACCTTCCTCCCAGAGGAAAGGGGCAAAAAGCAGAAGGGAACAGGTGTGCAGGAAGGGGGAGCTGTGTTTGGGGTAACCCCAGCCAGGTTGGCAGTTCAACCATCTGCTCACAGCTTTGGGGTGGCTCACAGGGGGTGCTTGGGAGCAGTTTCGTTTTGGGTTGGGTTTTAAAAGCTGTCAGATCCAGCACAGGTAAGAGATGTAGCCAGGAAGTTTTCCCTGAAATCTCCCAGAGCCTCAGACTGAGGGTGCAGTTTTAAGATTTTGGCTTTGCCCACTCGGTTCCATCACCTGGACGCTCAAAAACCTTCCTGCACTGAACAGACAATCCTAAAATTCCCTTTCAGAACACACATAAATATTGGGACCCACACCACAGACCACTCTGGAGTGAGCAGAATTTAGGGATAGGGAAAAAAACCAAGTTTTCTTTCCAAGAAAAGACTGGCTGGAATTTCTGCTACCAACACAAAATTTACAACTTGATGTAAATTAAGACGACTGAGAAATTGAGAAATTTAATTCAAATTCCCGTAATTAAATATGACTCTTAATCCTGGCATCAGTGCCAGTCCCTGCTCTGAAAGATGCTATTAAGGCTCCTAATTACCAAGAGCATTTCTGCAGTGCTGCCTCTCTCTGTGCAGGCTTAGAGCAGGTTTAACTCTCTTAATCCCAAACAAAGTCTCTTAGCACGTCTTCAGTACTTCAATTTCGAGCTGTGCCTGTCCCTCAGGAATTGCTGGCACTAATGAGCACTAAAACTCTGCGAGCTCCAAATGCTCCTCCTGGCATTTGTTCAGACACAGATAAGCAAAACTACAACGGAATCGTTTGCCAAGGGGTGAGGCTGGGAGTGGAAAAACACAAACCTCGAGCTGCTCTCCCTGCACACAAACCACAGCTCATCACAGGGCTCCAGTTGTTTGTGACAAAGGAAACCCACAGCACACACCTGACAGCCACTCAGGACTCTCTGCCTGCCCTGCTTGCCCCCCCCGGGTTTGCTCCAGTCCCTCTGATCCCCCTGGGGCTGTGCCAGGTGTGTGGTTGGAGTGTGGCTCCAGAATCTGAGCCTGGATCAATTCCTGGGATAAAGCCTGGCCAGGCTTTGGGGTGAACAGTAGCAGGCACAGCACAGCTGTGGGGTTTCAGCCAGCCAGCTGGCACAGCCCTGACACAAAACCCCAACATCTGAGCCCAAATTCCTGCCTCTCACCCTCTCCAACAGCCCCAAGGAACATCAGGGAATTTTCCCAGGACCTGCCTGAGGCTCCTCCTCCCTGCTCAGCCTGACCTTGGGAGTGGAGACAAAGCTTTGGGGTGTGGCCTGAAGGGTCTGGAGCAGAGAAACCCATCCTAGGGAGAGCTGAGGGGACTGCAAGGACAAGCCTCAAGAGCGCCCTGCATGGAGATAATTAATTGTTAATTATTTTAAATTAATGTAATTAATTAATTTAATTTGGCAGGGTGAGTGTTAGTGCTGACACTCATCCCAGGTGCACACACAGCAGGATTTAGGACACTGCCCAGCCTGGCTAAACCTTACAGTGCTTTACACTCATCAGGGAACTTGGTGGCTCTTTAAAGCCCACAAGCTTTACACACATTTATGTAAATATATGCAAATCAGGGACACTTCCAGGGATGGGGCAGCCACAGCTTCTCTGTAAAACCTGTGCCAGGGCCTCACCACCCTCGCAGTGAACATTTTTTTCCTAATATCCAATCTAAACGTGTTCTTTTCCAGTTTGAAGCCATTCCCCTTGTCCTGTCACTACAGCTCCACATGAAGAGTTCTTCTCCACCAAATTCTTCTCCATCAGACTCTTCCTAAACTTCCAACACATCACAAATTCTGGCTCCCCACTGGCAGGGCAGGATTTGTGCTTTATTTAGTAGGGCTCAACTCCCTTCAAAAAGAGCCTGCGAAGAGTCAAGTTCTGGCAGAACAGGAAAAATTTCCTCGAGCACAAGAGCAAAAACTATCCATGAAATCAACTGTGTTTGTAAGAAACAAATGAAAAAACATTTCAAACTCATCAACATCAGAACCTGCTCCTTTACAAACACATCTCAAAAGCTCATCTTCCTTCAGAGGCTGCTTTACATTGCTGGAACTATGAATATTATCTATTTAAATAAAATTTTGTGACATTTTCATCTCATAGCAGTTTCTGCAGGAACTTGAGGCAGCACTACCACATGGAGAACATGTTCCAGCAGGGAACAGCCTGAATCCACAGGGCTTCTATATGAAAAATCCCCTTCAGAAGTAAAAACTGACCAATTACAAACCCTTTAAAAAAAATCCCCTTAGTACAGAGCTCTTTGGAGAGATCTCTGTAGAGCTCTTTGGAGAGCACTGCTCAAAACAGGGCTGAGAAGAACAAGATGAGAATGAGAATTCTCTCTGAGCTCCCACAGGGAGCAGCAGCAGAAATTTTACTCTGGAGCACAGGCACTTGTTTAGCAATTTTAAGGAGAATTTAGTTTTTTGCAGTAGTCTGCCTGGTTTAAAACTTGTTATCTCAGTGCCTTCTACCTCAAAGTTACCTACAGAGCACAACAAAGCTTTGCACAGAACTACACCTCCAGAGAGAGGGGGAAGGAAGGGGAAAAAGGGAGGAAAAGGCACCGGTTTGGATCCTTACACGTGCACTGCCTGTCTCTCCATGCTGCTCTTACTCTTGAAGTCTGTTCTCTAAAGGCTGGAGACACAAAAAAAGTTCACTACAAGCTCTGTGAAGCACTCGGAGTGGAAAGTTTTAGATACAGGTTGGGGGGGAGTGGAAACCAGGAATTCATCCTGGCAGTGCACAAACCCCTGAAGGTTATTTTACAGCACAAAAGCAACACTTTAGAGCTAAGAGAATTCCCTCTGGCTAGAATATTGCATGATTTAAGGATGGCTTGAGCTGGTGGGAGCACTCCCATCCTGGAGAAGTGCCTGCAGCAAACTGTGTCCAACACTCTGTACCCAAGACTAAAGGGAAAGGGGATAAAGTTCCAGCAGTTACTCACCAAACTGACTATAAGGGAATTCTGGCTGAGCAGTTGGGGGTTTGCTCATGTCCTGAGTTGCCTGAGATGGTGGTGGTGGTGGAGGAAAAGCGAGTGGTGCTGCCCCCGGAGTGGCAGGTGGAGGGGGAACTCCAGGGGGGGCAAACTGGTCAGGTGGAGGAGGTGGAGCACCATAACCAAAACCTGAAAGGACAGAAGAGGTGAACACCAACATCCTGCTTGTCTTAAAGGCTTAAAAATATTTCTATGCCTATTAAATCCCAGGTGTTTGTGCACCTCTAGACATTGGTCACCTCCCCAGAGCTCGAAGATTTCAGCAACTCACCTTGCACAGGTAGGAGAAATGTCCCCCAGAGGCTGCAGCAGCCAGCAGAGACAAAGGGATAAAGCAGAACTGGGGACCAAACTCTGTGCTCACACTCATGTGAGAAATGAGGAGGAAGCCAAATTATCCAAGATTTTAGGAGGGAAAAGTATCTCCAGATAACTGGGTGCTATTTTCCACCTTCTGCTTAAGACTGGGTTTGAGACAGATTTTTGAAAAGGTGGTCTGAGAGGTAGATGCTAAAATCCTATTTGTATTTCCAGTCCCAGTTATGACCTTAATTCCTTAAGCTCCTCCAAAAAACTCTGCTTCTGTTTGGTTAGAGCAGTGAGCTCCAAGTTTTCTCTCAGATGTCCTAACAAGGGTGCACAATATATCTAAATTTATTTAGCAACACAGATTTGAACTAGAGAATAGAAATGATTACTGCATCCAAATATCAAATAATCCAAGAAAAGAATAATGCTATAGTTAATTATAGCTCAGAATATATAATCTGGGAAAAATAATTAAAGATAGGTGAAACACAGAGGGAAAAATCCAAGTTCAGCAAATGATGAGGAAAAGGCAAAAGGTGAATTTGGAGCTGGATGTGCTCCAGCTCCTGGGGGTCACTTACTAAATGGTGGAGGGGTGCCATAGCCCTGTGGAAATCCTTGTGGAGGTGGGAATCCCCCAGGAGGTGTGGAGACAATGTATGAGGTAAATGGTGGTGGTGGGGGAGGAGCTCCTCTGCCCGGAGGAGGGGGTCCATATCCACCTGGAAAAGGAAGAGAAACCCAAAAACTGAAGCAGATGAACACCAAGGAGCTGCTGCTGGAGTCAGTTTCCTCTAGATGGGGTAAGGCTGTTGGGTGGATTTCAAACGCAGGCTCAGCCTTCAGTGAATCCTCACTTTGGGAAATATTTGTCCTCCAAGTATCCCCACTGTAAATAATTGCAGCTTAGCATGTAATCCCTTGATAACAAATTAATGTGGCTGGAACAGCAGGATGTGTGTCAGCTCCCATTACTGAGCTGCTAAGAATCCACTGTCTTCCCCTTCATTCTTCCAGGACAAATTCAATCAAGCTTTTAAATGTAGGTTAAATCCTACAGAAATCCACAAATCACTGTGAATGCTTAAAGAAGCTCTGCCCATGCTTGGGAGGATTTTTTCCTTTCAGAATTGGTCCCATATAACATACTTACCAATTGCCTGTCCAGCTGGCACCCACATCCCTACAACAGAACAAAAAAAGAGCCTTAGACATCACCAAAGCTGCGCATTCCGGAGTGGGGATGATGCAAGAGGGAGGATTTGGCTCTGGGATAGACTGGGTATCCTCCCTGTGTCCTGTACAGAGCTATTTTTATGGCCCAAGCAACATTGTGGGACTATTTCTGAATGTGCAATTCTGGAAGGACTCTGAATCATTCAGTAAATGACACTCGTGAGAGACAGCAGTTCCCAAACCCAAATCAGATGGAGCATTCGAGAGCTGCCACATCCCAAGTGCAAGAAACTCTAGTACTACAGAGAACAAAACCCCGGAGAATCCCAGCAGATTACACATCCAAGGGATTCTTCATTTACTACCAGGTTTATCCGAGTTCTTTTTGCAGTTTTTGAAGCACAAAAAAGCCTTTCCCATCCGTTGTGCAGCGCTGAGATTGAAGGATAAATGCGCTCGTGTCTGACACTAATCTTTCCAGGAGATCAGATATCATTTTCCCTACTAATCACTGCATGGAAAATAAAGGGAGTTTCTCCATTTGCAGATTAGCACATCTGTGCACAATGTCAACCCTCAGCTGCAGCTTTCAAGTTAATCAGCACCGTGGGGAAATGAGCAATCCCTGTGCTGCACTCGCATCCATCGGAGCGGGGATGGAGCAGCCACGTTCCCTCCAGCCCCCCATGTGAACAGATCTCATCTCTCAGAGCAAGCAAGTCACAGCAACTCAATTATCCTGCTGTATTTCTCCAGAAGTTATCAAAATTGCCTTTGGATGAACTCGGTGTATTTATCCTGCCTTTGGAATCTCAGGGAGGTTGCAGCCATCAAACTCCAGCCCTGCAGGGCTCCTGGTGTGCACTAAGTGCTCCCTGCACCAGAGCTGCCTGCTGCTTTCCTAAGCTGCATTAAGCAATAAAATCCAAAGGCAAGGCCATCCATTTTCCCCTCATCCCTTTCAGATTTTCCTGATAACTTCCTTTGAAACTGTCTCCTTGTTGGAAAGCCATATTTCAACCAAATTTGTCCTTGGGGCCTCGCTCCATAGCTGGAGTGTTCCCAACACCTTCTCTGAGTTCCCCAAGCCCATGAGGATTCCATGTAGGGAGAGACAGATCCAAAGGGAGGAGCTGAAACACACCTGGGACAAGCACCAGACTTAGCACAACCCACTGCTTTCTGCCACTGCAAGGGATTTTTGGGAAAAGCAGCGAAAAAACCTTGGGAAAGACTGAGGCGAGGGGTGGGGGGGGTGTGGAAATTTAGTCCTGCTATCAGTATCCAGCAGGGAGATAAACATGGGAATATGTTTAGAAACAGATAACCAACGTGTAGTGAGTTGAAGAGGCTGGAGAGGTGAGAGCAGAGGCCAGACAGGTGACAGCAGAGGCTGGACAGGTGAGAGCAGAGGCTGGAGAGGTGAGAGCCCCCTGGGCAGGACCTTGGGAAAGACTGAGGCAAGGGGTGGGGGGTGTGGAAATTTAGCCCTGCTATCAGTATCCAGCAGGGAGATAAACCTGGGAATACCATCTAGGCCAGAAAACCCAAGTGCAGTGAGTTGAAGAGGCTGGAGAGGTGACAGCAGAGGCCAGACAGGTGACAGCAGAGGCTGGAGAGGTCAGAGCCCCCCGGGCAGTACCTTGGGGGCCATATCCCTGCTGCCAGGTCGGAGGGGGCTGCCCTGCCCAGCCGTTGGCAGCGCTTGGCATGATCCTGCTTCCCCACTGGCTGGCCCCCGGCGGCCCCGGAGTTTGGCTCTTGCTATCCCGAGGCTCAGCACGTTTCACCTCCACCTAAACAAACAGAGGCAGAGCTCAGGAGGGCTGGGGGGGCCTCTGCACCTCCCATCCCCTCACACACACCCGCAGTTTACACTTAAGACTACACTTAGCATCTTATGACTTACGTCTAAGTACTTAATTATTAAAAACTTAAGGCCAGTAATTTACAATGTTTCTCAGGTACAGTGTAGGTGATGGTTAAGATGTTACAAGTCCTACTGTCGAGGGATTCCGAGAAAAGCGTCCTACAAATCGCTTCAGTCTCGTTGGCTTTAATCTTAAAACAGCAGTACCCTCTTACAGCAGCTCTGCACTTCAAACAGCAGAATCTCGTACATTAATGACAGACTGATTTCATGGTCAAGGCAGGAGATACAAAGATGATGTTTTCAGTTAAAAAACCAGAATTTTGAGTGAAGAGGCTGCTCTGAAAAAGGGTACTAATGCTTTAACCAAATATGTTTGGGGTCCATTTGGAAGTGACAGTTTAACCCACCCCAACTAACTGCAATTTCAGCTCTGCTCATACCTGAGAAACACACATTTTTTGATTTTTTTTTGTATTACTTTCTTTTTTTTTTTTTAAACTTAAGATTTTATTTAAATGTCTAATGGAAGATAAAGACTTACCTTCCCCAGGCTAACGCTTAAAGAATCTCAATTAACTCAAACAATGTCAGAGGGAATGGATGTGATAAGAGAATCTTACATTACATCTAACAAAAAAGTAAACAAACATGCAAGTAATAAAAATGGACAGTTGAGTCAATAAGAAGCAAATCTTCATACTGTGTTAAGTCAGTGACAAAACCCCTCCTGTTCTAAAAATTAGTAAGCCACAGTGCTTAACTTATTTCATTCCAAGATAAAATGTCCTAGTGTTCCCAGCCATGGAATAAGTGCATTTGACCTACTTAAAATAAGCTGCACATTCAACATAAACCTCTCAAAAAAAAAAAAAAAAAAAAATCCAGCCTTGATTTAATGAAACCCTCTCAGCACTCACTGAATTCGAGGCTTTTTTTTTTTCCTTCATTTCATGATTAATTTTAATGGGTGCCAGAGTACAAAGAAAATAAATCTCAATCATCAATGGGCCTGAGTAGTATGGAAAATAAAGTATTCAGAATTCTTCCTGCCATGTCTTAAAAGCCATTCATGTTGGAGAACAAACAGGAAACAGGCACAAGGCAAGGACAAAGCCCCCCATGCCCCCCCTGCCAATGCCCCAAGGACATGAGACATGACAGTAACCAAATCTCTGTCAGCTCAAGGCCCTTCCAGAGAGGAACCAAGGGAATTTTTCAAAGGACTCAAATTAATGAGTCTTAACACATTTGCCTTGAGGGAATTTGGTTATTGCTTACAAAAGCAGAGGCCTTCTTGCAATTTTAATTCTTCTTCCCCCCTCCCTTTCAACAACATATGGATTCATTTCAGCAATACCTTTTTAATTACCAAAAAGACACAGATACCATTTTTAAAGCAGGCATGATTAGGCAGTGAAGGAGAGAGCAGGGGATCTGGAGCTCATTAATCCTTGTGGAAGAATCCCATTAATTTTTCAGTGCACACTTGGAAGCGGGGAACTGCCAAACTGAGGACTGAAAATTCCCTGTGCAATAGGGAGGTTCAAATTCCACACCTGCCTAAAGCCCACGTTACCCCAAGAACTGAGGCAGCTCTGTTACTCTGAGCTAAAAATCCCTGAATCCTGCTTTTTTTTTTTTTTTTTTGTCACTGAGAGTGGGGAAAAAAAAAGAGCAAAAATAGATTATTTCAGTTTGGAATTGGGTTTGGGGAACATGGAGATCTCAGAGTCTCAGTGCTGTGTTCCAAAGGCAGCAGCAATGAGGTGACATCTGGAGGCTCCATCCTCTCCCCAGCACCTCGTGGATGTTTATCCTTTGTTCCCATTTAGATCTGCTGCTTTGTGGGATCAGCTCCCACTTCAGGGGCTTGCTGAAGGCAATTCCAAGGGCAGATCAGGGAATGCTGGTGGTTAGCAGGTGATCCATACACACCCCCAAGTGATTTACTGCATCTGCTCACACCCAGGAGGAAAACACCAGGAACCAAGAACTGATGTTCTGGATCCCACAAGCACATTCCTTTGTTTCCATGATCAGGAAATCACTCACCCCTCCATCCCAAAACAAGTTCACAGGAATTAAAGGCATTATTTACTGCAAATGAACCAGAACTCCACTGATATGCAGAATGTGTCCCCTGCTAGCTAAGGAAAGGCTTATGAAAAATCAGCACATAAAAGACTTTAAAGACAATTAAAAACTCATACAATGCAATAATTAAAGGAATGTGACAATCTTGTGTGTCTCCCTGAACTCCAAGTTTAGTAGTTTTAACATTTACTTTAAAAACTGGATATATCACAAAACTGCAAGGACTTAAATTTACCAGAATTTCCTGTGGTTTCTTTTTCATTAAATTATTCTTTTCTCTCTATACAAAACTTGGGTGTCCTGCAACAATTTATTTTGCTTTTAGGTTGTTTTCTTTTTTTTTTTCCCACAGGTAGAAACATCTTCCTTGCTGAGTAACATCAAAGGAGCCTAAAAAATTCCTCCCTATCCAACACCCATTTGCTGACAACACAGTATGAAGATGAAACAACCAGAGGTCACTTAACTGCATTGTGGTTAAATACTATATAGAGTACGTGGGTTGGTATCAAAGTTTCACAGTAAGTGACCCAATTTTTTACAAAACCAATCCTTCAGGATGTTGTTTTTGGTTTTTTTCCCCCTTTTTCTTTTAAAGTTTAAGATTATATAAAGCAGATTGTCTCACACCACCTCGAGATTTGAGTATCGAGTACACATCTGAAGGAGTGGTATCTTAAACCAAGCCTTGAACAACTCAGATTTCACTGGGACTCTGCTTTTCCAACAGCTGGAAATCACTGCTTTCTCTCCTTGCACCACGGCAGTGCTCAAAGCAGAGGCAGCGAGCACCAGTTCATCCCAGTGCGAGCTCTGCTCAGCCAGAGCAGCCCCCAGGTCTGTACACACAAGGCCTCACCCCAAGCAGAGCCCACGACCTGAATCCTCAGGCTTCCAAGCCCTCCCTTCCTTCCTCAGGCTGCCCTCCCATCCTAACTGCCCTTCTCCAGCAAACTCAGACTTTCCCCACCTCCATGGATAAAGCCTTGAATTTGGACTGCTGTGCTCTCCCATCCACAATCACGTTGGATTCCCCAGTGAAATCGCTCGTTGCCCAAGACTTGGTTCTTTCTTAAGGTAAAATAAAACTACAACTACACACTTTTTTGCCCATGATGTCGTGAAAATGCATGTTGACAGCCTGGTCCACTGATTGTTCGTCCTCGAAAGTAATAAATCCAAAACCTAGCCAACGACGAAGAGTGAATCAAGGTAGCAGGGTGTTGTGACACAAAACAGGATGATGAACAGTATTAGGGGCAGACCAAGGGTTCAAGCAGGGGTTTCAGATAACGACACTTGTGTTCAATTGGCAAAAAACTCTGAGGAAATTGCAATGGATACTTCCTGTGAAGAGGCTTTAGTGCCTCGTCTCGATTGCGCGCATGCAGCTTCGAACTGAGCTCGTTAACCGGCTTTTAATTTGATTTTATTCCTCATCCACCTACCAGGAAATGGAAAAAAACTGCTAAAATCAAAATACTTGCGGGACAGCAGATTAAAGTCAAGCAACTTTTGCTGCTCCTCCCTTTGATTCAGCCTAGTTTCCCAAGGAAAACCTAGCACATATCCCTGTTCCCCAAAGCTGCAAAGCAACTTCCTCCCAATCCCTTAGCCCAGCTTCCAGTTAGGGAATATTTTCCGTTGAAAATAAGAAAGTTGGTTTTGAAATGTAGCTGTTAAAGCATGAGAAATTTTACCACTCCATGGATGAATGAGAAGCTTCAGGAACTAACAACCTACATCAGAGGTTCTCAAGTCTTCCACACCTTGGAGAAAAATTGTGGAACAGGTGTTACTCCTTCCCAACACAGCAACCCCTGTGAGGTGTTGCTTACACAGACCGTGGTGGTATTGCAGCCACGTCCTGAATCTGCTTTATTCCTTGTATTTCCTGCTGGTTTTCTTTTGAAAATCTACACAACTTCCCAATCCTTTTTGCCCCCGACTGCTCCAGCTCGCCACGGGTGGCTCATTCCCTTCCCACCTGACCACAGCCCTGGCTGGTGGCAGCTCAGCTGGATCCAGCAGCTTTCAACGCTTGGAGAAAACTCTGGAAAAGGAGGCAAAGCTCCACCCCTTTTGGAGGTCACTCTGAGAACCACTGCATGTAGGTTGTAGCTGCTGATACAGCCGAGAGAGTGGCAAAATAGTGGTTAATCCCCCAGGACACGGCGGCTGCTTCATGCCATCACCCACTGGCTGCTGGTGGGGACAACCCAGGGCAGGGAGGGACACATGCAGTACAGGAATTGTGCCATTCTTTGGATTAGCTACGGGGGGGAAGGGGGGAGAGCAATAAAAATTAGAAAAGAAACCCGAGGTGCGGCGTGGGAAGCGTTTATGGAACATGGATGCGGTTCTGCTTTTCTGAAACCCAAGATTTCCCCCTTGGTTTGCGTTTTGCTTTGCAGCTAGTGCTGACAGCAGCCAAATCTTGCTCTAAAGCGTTACAGAATACAGGATCTAGCACAGGAATGTCTCTCCACGCTTATCCAACTGCGTTGGGTAAGCCCAAAGAGGCCTAGTGTAGAGAAAGTTTATATATATATATATAAAAATACACAAAGATACAGGCCAAAATAGATTCCAGCAGGTCAAATTCTGCTGTCAGCAACAAGAGCAAAAGACATCACTAAAATAAACTGAAAATAAAAAGGAAAAAACTTGGCATTTCCCACACACAAGAGACTGGCAGTATAAACGAAGTTTTGTGGAGCTGTGATGAAAGCAGCCTCGAAGCTGAGAGCAGCATTTCATCACAATATATTTGTCTGAGTTAACCAGAAATCCGAGTGTTGGAGCCAAAGGAAAAGTGTTTGTATTTAAATCACGTTTGGTATTCCAGCCTTTGTCTAAAAAGAGATGGGAAAGAAAAACAACGGATTCCATCTGTATGTGAAGGTTGTTGGTAAATTTGATTCCAAAGCCAAAGGAGGGGAATATATTGTGGGATGGGGTTGGAGGGGGAGAAGAGGCAGAGGTCACTGAGGAAAGCAGTAAATAAATTTTTAACAGGGGATTTAAAAGGGCCAGACATCGCAAGATAAGGAAGAGTGAAGAAATCAGAGTAACACAGCAAAACTCCAAGGTGAAGTTTTGAGCAGAAGTGATGAAATCCACCACCCACAGCTTCAGTTTTGGAAGGGCAGGACTCAGTTAAAGACTGGAGAGATGAACTGCATCGAGCAGGAATCCAAGAGGACCAGAGCAGAACGATGGGGCTGGTCTGCAGCCAAGGCAGGAGGAGAACAGACACAGCAAGAACCTGGAAATCCCTTCCCAGTTCTTGGCTTGGCCAAGAACAGGAATGAGGAGAAGCTGAGACTGCACCAAAGCCACTTTGTTCCCTCAGAGATGTAACATGGCTGCTGAGCTTGGGGCTCTGGGAAGAGTCTGGATGAGGCAGAGCTGGCAGGAGCAGGCAGGACTGGGAGGAAGCAAGGATCACGTGGATTCCTGACACCAGGCAGCTCCTCAAGGACATCACCTGAGGGCTCATTACAGGGCTCTCCTAAGGAGCTGGAGGTAAATGGATTCTAACAGGGATTAGGAACAGGGATCATTTTCACTCCTCCCACCACTAAATTGATGTGCACTTCCTAAAGAAGGGAGGTGAAGTGAATGGGAGAAGACAAAATTCAGAAGGGTCCGAGGAGAGATGGAACTGAAGTGGCCTCTGGAATTTTATCAGTAGTCATGAAAAGGATAAGGGGACGGAGCAGCAAGAGAACACAGAGCAGAGAGAGAAGGCAAGAGAAAATGTGTTCTGGGATGCACAACCAGGAGTACCCAACACAAACTCGAGGAATTCCTCCTAGCACCCCCTCCAGGGACTGCCAAGGCCATTCTGGGAGATGGCTGTTAGTCACCACACTAAAAAAAGACTGGAACAGCACAGAAATGAAAGGCAGAGAGATAGGATTCAAGAAGTGCTTAACAAGTCTGATGAATTAGGGGAGGAAGTTTTCTGTGGCTGGAGACAAGACCTTTCCCCCACCTGGCACTTGTGCTTTTCACCCCAAGCCCTCCTTTCCCTGTTTTGTTTTTAGTAGAGCTTGAAGCAGAGAAGCCATTAATTGAGACAGGATTAATCCAGACCAGGCATGATGTTTTAGTACCTTTTGCTCAGAGGCTGCAAGGCTGGGATTAAATATTGCAAAGATAGAGATGATACAATAATTACTGAAATATTTCAGAACTTCAGCCCCAAATCACATTCGGATGCCAGTGCCTTTGTCTCCTCTATCCAAAACCAGCTGCTCTAGAGCATTGAAACAGATGAATTTATGTGCTGCTTAAACCAAAAGGTATCTGTTGGAAGAAGATTAGGATAGCTAAAGCAAGAAAACAAAAAAAAACAAATATATTGAAACTTCGTTTACACTCCAATAAAAGACAAAGCCCGTCCCTCCTCTGACTGCGGAACTGGCCTGTACCTCTGTGATAAATTATCACCTAGAGAGAAGAAATCTAAAGAGATATCGTTAATCACAGTCAAACAATTCACAGAGAGAAAAGAAACAAAAAAAGAACTTACTTAACATTACCATACTTTACTATGAAACACTTAAATATGTCACTAAGGATGTATGTCTAAATTAAAAATAAAACTAAGACTTAACAGCTTAATAAATATGAAGTGAAGGATATAGTTCTTAATAATGAGGCAGAAGAGAAATGAAAAGTTCAGATGGCAAACTATTCTCTAGCATGTCCAACATGCTACAGGGTGGGAGCACAGCTAAGCTTCACGTGCTAAAATATTGCCTCTTCCTTGGCAAACAGATGTGGATGCAAAGGGACGTGGGTGACATGGAACTTGCTTTATATTTTGACCAAAGGTTCCCAGCTTGATTCAATATCAAGTGATTCGTCCAGGTTTTTGGGTTCCCCCCCACCCCTTAAAAAGCAGTCTGGTGTACAGGGATTGGATACCCCAATTAAAAATATACAGATATATATTTCAGAATTCTTTTGTGTTGTTGAAGAAGAGTTTTTCTTTAATTTGAGGTGAAGCCATTTAACCAAAACAAAAAGCAGGTGATGGATGGATTCTGTCCTGTCTCGTGCTCTGGCTGGAGCACCCCCCATGCACTCACAGACCCAACGTACCTTTCATGTGCAACAGGAGGAAAATCTGCTGATTTTTTTCCCCCCTCAAAAGTACCTTAAGCCACAGGAGTGGCTCGAGAATCAAATTTCATTCTACTATAAAAAAAAAACCCCAACCCATAAATGAGCATGAAACATCTGAGTTGAAATGCACAGACCCAAGTGAAGCTGGAGATGAAGAGTCTAGACTTGAAGTGATGTTTGCCCAGTGAATTATTCTGTTTCCTGAGGCAACATAGGAGGGGAAAAAAAAAAAAAAAAATCTACCTTCCCTGATGGTGTGAAATAGTTTGCCATCTGACTATAGGAGAGTATGAAGAAATTTCAAGGACAAACTAGATCAGCCTTTACCTCGGGGCCTCTGTTTCTCTGCGTCATAGATCATTACAACTTCAGTGACCTGGAAGAGAGAAGGGAAATTCTACTCACTGTGCTACCAGGGGAGGGCTGGAACAGTCACCAGCGGCTGGTTCCTGCTCTCTACCCACAAAGCACAATTCAACTGCAGCCATCATCCCAGCAACAGCACAAAACCAGCAAATATTGCTCTTCCTGGCAGTTTAGAAAGCCTGAGTTCATCTCTATTGTCTCATCACACTTCACATTTTAATTTAACATTGAGGTTTTGCACTGTTTGTAAGCACTCTACGGCCTATTACACACCCCAAAGGTTTGTTTTCCAACAACTCATCAGTGCAGCTTTTTAAAAGATGATTTTTTCCCCATTTGTAAGCATTTTCACCATGAAAAGCAGCTTGAGCTGCAGGCAGCTTTAGGAATGTGCAAGGCTCCTCTGATTGAATTACTGGAGCACCAGTGAGGCTCAGAGCACCACTTAAACCAATGCTTTAAACAGCTTTACAAAACCCCTCTAAGTTCTGCATGAGCAGTATCAGTGTGATTTTAACTTAAAAAAAGAAAAAATGGAAATTGCAAGCTGTTCAAGGGCTTCAAGATTATTCTTCTCAGAATAAGCCCTACTGTGAGCTACAATTTAAACAAAACATGAGGTGTAATGTTTAAGTCAACATTAAAACAGCTGAAGGGAACTGCTCTGAAATCTCTCAGACGCAGAAAAGTGGTCACAAAATGAGTGTGATTTTGTGGAATCACATCTTCAAAACATTTTTACTCGTGAGTAAAAATGAGTTTAAAATCAGACACAATTTTATCTTTACTTACAGCAGGAAAACATTTGGGTTTGAGTTACTGCACTCACTTGAGCACATCCTACTGGATGCTACCAGCTGGGGCTTGGGGATCCATGTGGGGATTATGCCAGATCTGTCCCTCCACTGCTCCATTTGGATCCTCTTCTTCACCTTGGCCTTAACCACCCAGCGATTACCAGGGCTAAAAATCAGTGCCTGCCTTGAGCTCTTCACTCTTGTGGCCACAAAACACTTGTGAGAGACTCCACTGCTCCAAAGCGACTCGTTACAACTCCAGGAAGACTTTCTGATTTCTATACTATGAGTAAAGTGCTACTACTTACTTTTAAGGGCACTTACAGTTGTGGCTGTTGCCTTCTACACTTGCAGGACATACCCTGTATCTCCCCAGCATCCAGGGCACAGCTGGAAAGCCAAGTCTGTGAGGAAGAGCCTTTAGAAACTACATTCCACAGCTGTGGAACGTGCTCCCTGTTTTTATTATTAGTCTACTGCAGCCTTTCAAGCTAAAGAAATAGTTGTTAGCTGTTGCTTTTTGTGCAACTTAATGGAATTTTAAACAGTGATTTAACTGTTGATAAACTTAAGAATTTGTTTCTCAATAAATCTTTTGCTGTCACTAAGAAATGTTAGAGAAAAGTTATTGAAAGAAGTGTCAAAAACCACACTAAATGCCAATCAAGTTCACTGGTAACAGCACAGTCCTGAATTTAACTCGGACAATTTTTTACTTCCTCAAACTTATTCACAGCTGAATTATTTAATTCAGTAGTTTACCATTGTAAAGGGGCAGTGAGAGTTGGGATAATGGGAATTAAAACTAAATTAAAAAATAATAATCAGAAGATACTGATAATAATCAGAAGTCATTTCAGTCCAAGGTTACAAAGTGAATTTAAAAAGGTGCATTGAGGAGCAGTTTGTCTCAGAATGGAGGTTCTAGGAACACCAGAACTGAGATTCCAGATGGTTTGAAAGCAGGTACTGCTCCCAAAATAATGGCAGGAGATCCAAATTTAACCTATCTGTACACATAGTCAAAAACCAGGATCTTAAAATTCAGCCCATTGAGGGACTCACTGTTCCCAAGAAATAATCAGCAGACATTTTTTAACTGCCCAGCTCTAAGGTATCAAGAGAAGTGGGGGGAGGTAAATAACAATAATAAAAAGAATCATTCTGAAGCCACCTCAGGAGTTTTTGGAAGAAGGGACAGAATAATGCATCAGGTAGACTT
Organism: Vireo altiloquus; assembly: GCA_013396875.1. Taxonomy (NCBI): domain Eukaryota; kingdom Metazoa; phylum Chordata; class Aves; order Passeriformes; family Vireonidae; genus Vireo; species Vireo altiloquus. Next base: position 144,143 of record VZRF01007626.1, read on the forward strand.
AAACATGAGGAGACAGAAGCAGCAAAGTAAATTCCACACGAGCAGTCAGCTCTGCCAGGAGACATTTCCAGATGATGAACGTTCATCAGTTTCTCACAAAATGCTTCATGTTTGTCCAAACCACCCCCAGATTTGACAGCTTGAGGAAATGTGAGAAGAGGCAGCAGGGAGGGGAGACTCCTTCCCCCCCAGGACTCACCACTCCGAACTTCTTGAAGTATTCCCTGAGCTCTGTCTCGCCACAGTTATGAGGAATCCCACCAACAAAAATTTTATTGGATTTATTGTTATCGCTCCTGGATCCTTTCTGCTAAATCAAGGAGGAGAAAATTCAGTCAGAAGGACAATAAGGTTGGCTGCTTCTATCATTTTACACTGAACCATGAACAATGGGCTCTGGCAGGCTGAGGGGGAGAGCTTCAGCCGTGAAGTGTCCCAGCCATGAAAGGGAAGCACGGTCTGAGCTCAGAGGTTCAGTGTTCCCTGTTCTCCAGAGCACCAGGAATGCAGGGACTGTGTTCTGAGGCCACTGACTCATTTTACACTGAAATCTGATGAAGCTGCAGGGTGTGGATTGGGCTGGAACAGCATCAGCCCTGCCAGTGCCTTCCCAGACACTTCTCTCAAATCTGAAGAACTCCACTAAAAGCACCACTAAGAGCTTGGAAAACACCACACCCAAACTGACAGCACTCTGCACAGAGCCTGCCCATGGAAATCTAAGGAAAAGACAATTTTTAGAAATAAAATTTACACTCGAGTTCTGCATACAGACTTCTGCCCTTCAAACATGGATATAACCCAGGGGAATTCAAGAGAACTCAGACAACAGGCAGGACACACAGGGATCTCTCCTTACCCATCCTTCCTTCGGTCGTGTCCGCTCTGGCTGCATCCCCCGAGGTGTGCATGGCTTTGGATCAATCTGGAAGAAGTTCCAGTTTGGTCAGACCTCAGCATGCAGAATTTTGCTCTAAAAGCTACATTTGTGGCAGCTGAACCAAGCACTGCTGACATGCAGCTCCTCAGAGCAAAGCAACACAAGCCACTGACTTAGAGCTGCCTTACAATAAATCATTTTAAACCAATGACCAGGTTAACTCTGATATTCTGCAAACAAAGGGCCAGGATTTAAAGCAAATCTTTGAATCTGGTGCAGGAAAAAAAGTAACAACACAAATGCAACTTACATTTCGGCCATCTAACGTATGAGGTCTGCTGGCCAACACTGTCCCCACACAGTTGGGATCTTTAAATTTGACAAATCCAAATCCTCGAGATTGATTTGTTGTTTTGTCTTTCATTATTACACAGTCTACAACTTCTCCATACTGGGAGAAGTAGCTACGAAGAGTTTCTGTTAAAGAAAAAAAAGCAAGTATTAAACAGAACCAGACATTAACAACACCAGACTGTGTTTGCAATTATGAAGCAACAGATAGCAAACATGGAAAACAATTTCAAACTCATCTTTTGAAAGCAATCACATTTTACTTCCTGTAAACAAATGGTAGACAAGAGTTTATTTCCACTCAAACAAACGGAAAATAGTAGGAAAGTGATTATAAAAAGGGCTGTCTGTTGAGCTGACAAAAACTTCAGCACCAAACAATACAAACCTAGAAGCATTAACATATATCTGAGGTGTCTATATAGAAAGTTTTGTTAATTAGCAGAGGAGCAGGAGACTCTCAGCCCAATCTCCTCACCACAGCAGTGCCTGTTAGGAGCTCCTGGTCGTGCTTTCACAATGGCCCAATGCCTGCAGCACACATTGCTCACCTTGTGTCGTGCTCCAGTCCAGGCCACCCACGAACAGCTTTCTGCAAACGAAGCACAGGGCAGGTTTAGGGGCTACAGCAGATGCTCCATCTTATTTAAGGCACAACTCAGCTCTTCTGGGCAGGTTTGGGAGTCCTGTGGCCTCCAACACACCCTACAAAACTGGTGCTGCACTCCCCGCCACCGATTAAACCAAGCCCTTCCTCCATCCCTGCTCTGTGCTCCTCCCTCACTCACCACAAAACACTCGCTTGGCTGCCAGCACCTTCTCGTGGGGTGAAAGCAAAAGTAGAACTGCCGAGCTCAGGCCTGAGACAGAAGTCAAACCTGTGCAGCAGGTACTAAATAACACAGCAGCACTAATCCAGCAGCAGTTGTGAAACCATTGTACAGCCCAGTTTCGAGACAGTGCCGAGCAGACGAGAAACTCATGGCTAAACCCCAAACTAAACTGCTTAAAACTGATTCAACTCTTCCTTTGCAAAGAGCACCCAAATCTGCAGGGTTTCATGCCCCAGCATGCCCAAGGACCTGGGTAGGTGCTAGAGGAGCTCCATGCCAGGCTGCCAGCTCTGCAGGTCTTTATCAACTCCTGGGTGTGACAAAACTTCCAGCAGTCATTTACTCAGTAATTAAAGGTTGGTTATAGCCACCTCAACACTTGGCCCTTGTCAGTACCAAGAATCAACCAAAAATAAACCCCTCATAGCTGTCTGCAGCTTCCTCCTGAGGAGCAGCATCAACCTCTGCTCTCTGGGACCAGGAGCAAAACCCAGGGAAGGGCTGGAGCTGCACCTGGGGAAGGTCAGGCTGGGTATCAGGAAAGGTTCTTCCCCCAGAGGGTGCTGGGGCACTGCCTGGGCTCCCCAGGGAATGGGCACAGCCCCAAGGCTGCCAGAGCTCCAGGAGTGTTTGGACAACACTTTCAGGGACAGGGTGGGATTGTTGGGCTGTCCTGTGCAGGGCTTTGACGATCCTTGGGGATCCCTTCCTGCTCAGGAGATGGTGTGATTCTGTGAAAAATTCTGCTGTTATTGGCTGCATGGCTCTGCACAGACAAGTGCTGGGACAGTTTATTTTTGGGGGATGCCCTCTAGCTCTCCATCAGACCTCAAAGAGAAAAAACACCTTCTGCTTTGTCATGTACCTGCCTTCACCTATACCCTGGTACAGCTGAGAGGGGTGGGAATTGCTGCATCCTCACTTACATGGGCAAAGTTGAGTTTCTCCTAATAAAAAAAAATTAAACTTCCTCTCACCTGCTCTTTTCAGGAGCACATAACGGCAGGGAGAGCCCAGTGACCCCCAGTAAGAGCTGCAGGTGCAATGGGAGCATCAGGGAAGTGAAAACCTCGCAATTGGAAGTTCCTGTGGAGCAGGGCAGCTCACTGACAAAACCAACCCGTCCCTTTCCACTTTGATTCACTTCTCTGTGATATGACATCATGTCACGACCCTTCTGCACCAGCCAAAGCGACAAAATTCAATACTACACAGCACCTACGAGCCTTGTTCCATTGAAGCAAATTCTGTTCCTAAGTTACGAGCTGAGACGTGACACGAGTCTTGTCTTTCACAAAAACAGACCAACTGTTAAGCACTGATCAAAGCGCCTCCTTGAGCAGCCAGAAAACAACTGAGCTGGTGACATGCAAGGCAAAGACAGCCCTCAGTGTCACAGCAGACAGTGGCTGCATCTGCTGCCATGTTATCATAATGCAAAAGGACGTGCCACCCCTCCCTGATCCTCCCCGAGAGCAGCACGGGCAGGACATGCCACCCCTGCCCTGCCCGCTCTCAAAGCAGGCCTGTTCTCTGAGGGCATGTTCGGGATGACCAAGTTTTCCTCCAGGATTGGAGGAGTGCCCCCAGCTCCCTCTGGCAGCGCGCTGGCTCCTGGCACGGGCTCAGGGCCTTGCTCAACAGCAACCAGTTCACAGCAACAGGTCGTGTTATGGGACCAGCCACGCTGTGCCCAGGCGGCACTGCCATCCTGGTGGCTGCCACAACTGTCCCTTCACCACCTTCCCTCTCCACACAGGACACAAATCCCTCTGCTCCCTGAGCTGTTATTTTTAGGGAAAATAACTAATTTCCTAATAACAAAGTAAAACTAGCTGATCTAATGCTATACTCACAAAAAAGTTCTGACATGTGTTAATGACATTTTCTTTACCAACCACATTTGAGCTTATGGTTTGTTTTGGGGTGTTTTTAACTAAATTTGATAGCTTGGTATACAAGATTAATCTAGTTTACATCCCTGTAAAAGTACCAGCTGTGTTCTGAGAGAACACCAAGCTGTTTGCAGGGAGGGAGGTCACTGAAACCTTCCAATTCCACCATGAATTATTTGTAGTCACCCTACATGGACTGAGACAGAAAAGCTGGGTTGCTCAAGGCCAGCTCCAGCAGCTGTATGGAAATACACAGCCTTGGTTCATACACATGCCGTGGAATATCAAAAGCCAGGAATCCTCTGCCTTGGGATCCTCTCTGGTTTGAAGACACTGAGCAGGGCCAGAGTTTACAAAAATCCAGATGTGGTATTGTACAGCACAGCTGTGAGGCAGGATGGTTGCATGAGTGCTCCTGCTCCCACGCTCAGCTGCATCACCAGCCCTTTCCCAAGGTCTTACCCATACTCCATCCCAGAAAGCTTTTGGTCCTAACAGTTTACAGGCTGGCAGTCACTAAATTCATAGAAACATATAAAATTTAGAGAACATCCAGAGTTGGAAGGGACCCACAAATATTGAGTCCAACTCCTGGCCCCGCACAGGCACCCCAACAATCCCACCCTGGGCATCCCTGGCAGTGCTGTCCAAACGCTCCTGGGGCTCTGCCAGCCTCGGGGCTGGGACCATTCCCTGGGGAGCCTGGGCAGTGCCTGGGGAAGAAACTTTTCCTGATATTCAGCCTAAATCTCGCCAGGTACAGCTCCAGCCATTCCCTGAGGTTCTGCCCCTGGTTCCAGAGAGCAGAGGTTGGTGCTGCCTCTCAGGAAGAGTCTGTAGGCCGTGGTGAATCTCACCTCAGGTTCCTCTATGTTTTTTGTTCACACCCCCATAAAGCTCCAAATTTATAGACTGGAGGACACTACAGTCCATCCCCACTGGAATGTAAAGCCACTCCCAGCACAGGCAGGTGACAACACAAACCAGCAGCCTGTTTTTTGGGCAGTGGTGTCTGTCCAGCATGAGCAGTGAGACCCCGACAGGTGCAGCACCCCTGAAACAGCACAATTCCCACAGGGATCACTTCAGGAGCAGAAAGTGGGATAATGACTCCTCAGAAGTTGCAGCTGTATAATAAGTTTTAACCAAGTGTTCCGCCTCACTACTTCCTGTGAGAATTTTAATTGCTAATTTATTCTTTGTTGCTATAAACGTACTGCTGCTGGAGCAAATCATCCCAGAATCAGTAAAAAAGCGTGTACAGGTATTTTAAAACCACCAAAACTCAACAAAAGCACAAACTCTTTGCCTGCATAAATAAACTGGGGTTTGATTAACACATCAGCACAGCCCCCATCAGCTGCAGGACAGAAGGACCAAGATCAGCACTTTTCTTCATCTAAACCAGCTCCAAGTACTAATTAATTACAACAAATAACACTCACAAGGCCCCTCCCTACCCATGCCAACACACCTGCAAGGCTTACAGCCTCTATAAATGTTTTTTCTTAAAATCTCTGCCTAGAAAAGCAGCTGAATTCATAACTTCCCATCCAGACTTGCCTCTCACAACAGCTTTACACCAGAGCTTCCTTCTCAGGGCTGGAGCAGCTGCCGTTTGTTCTACACTCTCACCTTTCCCTTTGAGCACCTTTGGGGGAGGAGAATAAATAAAATTTCCCTCTCTGATTAACCCCCAATCCTTCCCAATCTCATTACAGCTCCGAAGGATCACATCCTGTGACTGCCAACCAACTCTGGGACAGCCAAGCCTGCTCAAGAGGGGAGCTGATGATGTTCCATGGAATAACCTGGAGCCTGGAGCTCAGCTACAGCTCGAGAAGTCAGACCTGCCCAGGTCTCTCATAAGGTACCAGACAGTGACAAAGGCCCAGGAGCAAATAAAAACACTTCAGAGCAAAACCTACATATTTAAACAGGCCTCATACAATATGTGTTAGAATTAGATGATCTCTAAGGTCCCTTCCAAACCAATCCATTCCAACACGATATTCCAATCATTTATCCTGCCTCTTGTATTTTTAGGATTTACAAATTAAGAACACGCAGTAAATAAGCAGCTTACAAAGCAGTGCAAGCAGCAGGGAACAAGTGGTTCGAGTTTCCAGTTTCAAGCAAGGTGACCAGTTCTGATGGGCAAATTTTGTGCCAAAACTTGCAGTGGAAGAACCAGTCAAGGATTTTTCTAATTTGGTTTTTGCTACTTCGAGTTCTACCATGCCCAAGTCTGCAGTCTGATAATTTCAATGTCACCAGGGAAAGGTTCTCAAACAGAATAACACTGAGTGGAACTGGATGATCCCTAAGGTCCCTTCCAACCCAGTCCTTTTCTATGACTCTAAAAGCACGTCAGAAGAACCAGACCTGTGTCAGGTTTTTGGTTTGAAGCCACAAAAACCTCAGGAACGCTTAAAACGGGGATTTTCCTACCCGGAACACATCCCGAGCAGAGGACAGCAGAGAGCAGCTCGGGAGGGGAAGCCCTGCGGGGGGACACGGAGGGCGAAGGAGGGCGAAGGAGGGCTCCTGGTACTGCATTTGTCCCACCACCTTCCCCCTCCTCCACCCCTGGCCCCTCGGGGCGGCCCTGATGAGTCACCAGAACAAAGTCCCCAGCGGCTTCACAGAACACAGAACGGACCCTCAAGGACCATCGAATCCAATCCCTGGCCCT
>VZRF01007626.1:163688-174767 GCA_013396875.1 Vireo altiloquus
CCCCCGTGTCCCCCACCCGGCGCGGTACCACCGGCGGGGACGGGCGGGGGGGCGGAGCGTGATCGTGCAGCCGAAATAGCTCAGTTGGGAGAGCGTTAGACTGAAGATCTAAAGGTCCCTGGTTCGATCCCGGGTTTCGGCAGAAGCTTCTTTTCTTGCCGGGACTCGGGTTGCGAAAACGCTGTTTTCACCCCAAAACACCCCCAAAGCTTCAGGAATCGTCATTCCCTCCCCCAAACTCTGCACCTGATCGTTTTAATATCCTGGGAACACACGTGCACAGGCAGGGAGGGGTGAAGCACTGCAGGATGGAACACTGGATTAATGATAAATATTACCAAAGAGATTAAATAAATATAAATTATGAATTAATAATAAATATGAGTTCATGATCTAGCACTGAGCATTGAGGAGGCAGCTGAGGGAACGTGGATTAATTAACACTGGACAATCGCAAGCAGAGTGGGTGCATCAGGCCCTTTTAAATAAAGCACAAGAACAGAAAGCAGTGAGTTCATTTTCCAGTGATTAATAACGTGAAACTGAGACAGGATATTACAGCTTTATCTGATGTAAAAAAACTATCTTCACCTGCTGTAAAACCAGGGTGGAAGCACCTGCCTGAGCACAACCCACGACAGCTTAAAATAATTAAACAAAAGCAGCAAATCTTTGATTCAGATTCACATCATCCCACTTTATTGAGTCCACGTGATTTGTACATGGTGAGGCTGAGCCTGCTGTCCAGTACCAGTGAGTGACCAGTAGGGCAGCACTGGAAGGGGATGGTACAAGGTCAGGATTATCCCTGGAAGTGTCCAAGTCCAGGCTGGATGGGGCTTGGAGCAACCTGGGATAGTGGAAGGTGTCCCTGCCCCTGGATGGGGCTTGAAGGTTCCTCCCAACCCAAACCCTTCCAGGATTCCACAACCGCAGTGAAGGCGAGGTGAGGCAGTTCTGCTTCTGTGCACTGGTGTGGAGCAGGATCTTAGCAGCACTTGAGGAATTTTGATTGAGAAGTGAACACAGGGTTAATGTAAAGAGGGGGATGTTGATCCCCCATCTCCAAATTACCTCATAGCACCAGGATGAGGGGCAGGAAGTCCCTCCCCAATCTCTCACCTCCAAAGGGAAAAGTGCCACTCATGGCTCTGAGTTTAAGTCCGTCATTAATTTTTTATACTACTCCATAAAACTCATTATCCCTCCTCACAAGTTTTAATAAAACCCTCACTTCCTGGCCTGTCCCTGTAATTGAGGTACTTGAGATAACGGGAATAAGGATTCCGTGGTGAAACTCATTAGAGAGCACAGAGCAATTAGAAGTGTAATTAAAATATATTCAGATAATTACTACAGCCAGGATAGACATCTGGATCCCAATTTAGAACTTCTTCATTTCGAAATCATCCTGGGTTTTACTGGACAAGCAAGGAGATCACATTTCATTATCGCAGAGAAATCCTCATCAGGGGGTTTTATGTATCATTTATCATTATTCATCATTCATTAGTTCTTGGTGACATTGCTTCCAGGTGCCACAGCTCCAGCAAGGGTGGGCAGGGAGCTGGGCAGGATTAAATTGGGAATTTAGATGAGAAAAAGACAATTAAAAGCCTCCCTAAATTCGCAGCCTCAAAAGAGGCAACAAACCAGCATTGCATTGGTTCACTGCTATAGGAAAAGGGAATGTTTTTGTTTAAGCAAGCCTGGATTCCCTCCCCACGGAATTTTACCTGGCACAACAAGCTTTGTGATCCAGGTCACAGCTCTGGGCACTGATCTGATTTCCCCAGGCTTGGATTTATGCACAGCAGGAAGGGTGAACCCCCTGGTTCTATCAGGAGCAGCCAGGCCACTGGGCACCACAAACCAGGACAAGAGCCCTTCCCAAGCCGGGTATTTGGCTCAAAGAACCCCTATGGAAGTCGGTGGAGCAGCAGCAAGCTCTGCCCAGCACTGGGGGGGCACTGCCAGCCCCCTCAGGAGGGCACTGATGGATGAGGATCCCTCGGATCCAATGGACTGCAGGCAGCTGAACACGGCAAGGCCACGGGAAGCAGCAAGGGCTGAGACCCAGCTGGGTCTGGGAGCAGGATATTTGGGAATATAGACACAGACTTTACAAAGAATGCCACGTTTTATACAAATCACCACTGGCTATTTACACGCAGCCCCAGGGCAGCCCCAGCCACTCCTCAGCTCTCCGCAGGCTCTGGCTCCGTCTTGAGCTTTTTCCTTCCCAGCACTTGCTCATCAAATAACTCTCTCTCTCTGGAAAGAAAAATATAGATGTTTTTAAAATAATTTTTACAAAAGATATGATTGTCCAGGTTAGATAATTTGGACTAATTAAAGTCTGCAGTTTGGAGTGGCTCAGCTGGGACTTTGTCCATGTTTTGTCCCTCTCAGGAGGAGGACACTGAGCTCTCCTGCCCTCACCTCAAACCTTTTCTGTATCCAACAGTAAAGGAGTAAAAAAAACCTTGGAAAATACTGAAAACAAATCTACCTCTTGCTCACAGGTGGCCCTTTAATGTACTTCTCTTCTGCCTTCTCATAATCGATGTCATCCACAGCAGCAATGGCACAGATGATGGCCTAGAAAAGCAGTGAATAATTAAAAATAATAATCAATAAAAAAGCCTAAAATCACAGCCAGGGGTTTGAAACTGCCTCAGCTGAGCATGTTTTGAGAAAAGGGTTCCTCAATCACTTGGAAAACTTGGATGAAACTGCTCATTGTGTGCCTGAAATTCTTAAATAAATAACATGAACTTGTTCTGTATCATCCCCGGGGGAGTGTTTTTATCCTCAGATTAAAATATTCTTCACAGTAATTTTGTTTCTACATGAGTTAATGTTCTCCTGGGAAAATTCCTGGGAAGAATATAAGGTATCTACAACAACTGTAAAAACAGCCAACACACCACCCCCCACCTCGACACACACAAAGGACCAAGAAAACCCTGAGAAGTTGCCAAATTAAGATAAAAACCCCCAAACAAAGCTTTGAAGCGTTTCAGAAGCAATTAAAATACATCAGAAAATGATCAGCCAGCCTTTAAAAACAACAAACTACCTCAAGCTTCTCCCTTCTGTGCTTAAAAATCAGCATTTGAGTGAGTCAGGCTGTGGGCAGGGGGGGAATATTGGTGGTTGGCTCAGTTCTGGGAACTCTCCCCAAGTCATCCCACAGGAGCCACGTCACAAATAATGATAATTTGTTTTATTTATCACTTCACACTTCATCCCCTCCTCCTTTCACTCTCCCTCACCTCGGGTAAAAGCACATCTGAGATGAACCTGATGCCATCCCCCAGGATCTGGTGCAGGTTCTTGGTGTCCATCTCCCTGTACACCTCCTTCAGGTACCCAACCACCAGGTCCAGCTGCTCCTCATCCTCCAAGTAAGTCTCCACACAGGTCATGTAGTGGCTGGAATTCAGGAATTTCTTCAGCCAGCGGGATTGCTTCCCGCTTTTCAAGATCCCCAAGAGATGTTCTTCGGCCCCTTTTGTCTTCACTATGAACTCCACCAGCTTCTTGTTCTCCCTGTCCCTGGCAGCTCTGGTCCTGTCTGGGAGAAGCTTCCTTGGGGGCTTCTGGGGGGAAGTGTCTGAGGAAGATTCTCCAGCCCCTTCCTCCTCTGTGTTTGGGAATGCCATCTGCACCACGCTCTGGTATCCCTCTTTCCTGACTGGGTAGCCTGCAAGAAAGACCCACAGGTATTTTTATTTAAATCTACAAAGAGTTTTCATAGCCATATCGATAGGAAAGAAGGAATTTTATTGGTGAGAGAAGTTTTTCTTCCTTCCCTACTAAAGAGGTAAAAAAACCCCAAACTAATCACCAAAAATCTTCATTTGCCTTAAAAAGAAAATAAAAATATTAGGGGGTTGACATGGATTCTGCAACATGAGGAACCAGTCACAGCTCCAGCTGTTCTCTGAATCCACGATCTGATTGTCCTGAACCATCAGTATTTATTTAATTTAATTTATTAAACCCTTAATTGCAATAATGGGGTGTTGTAAATTTAACAGCAGCCCTTCTCTGGGTCTGGTGCCAGAGTCACTTGTGTGTAAATGTTGGAGCTACTTTTACCCAGCCAAGAGAACAATTCCAAAAGGGAATGGAGTCACTTACTGATATCAGCAGCAAAATACTCCAGGAAGGACCCGGTGAAAGAATGACAACCTAAAAACCCAAAACAGGGTCAGTGATCAGTTCCATTCAGGCCAGGAATCAAAGCTTGGCGTTCCTTTTTCCTGATGGATCTCAGGATGAGATCCCAGAGCAGCTGCCCCTGGATCCCTGGAGGTGTCCAAGGCCAGGCTTGGGACAGTGGGAGGTGTCCCCACCCAGGGCAGGGTGGCACTGGATGGGTTTTAAGGTCCTTCCCCACCCAAACTTTCCTGGGATTTGGTGATTCCATGGTCACCTGCCCCTCCTTACCCACTCGGACCCGATAGTCCAGGATCAGCTGGAGGCACCACTCGATCTCCCTGGAATAGTTCTCCTTGGCTCGTTCCTACAAAACAAGGAGGATTTTTCTGTCCCAAATCCGGCAGCTCTGGATGATTTCCAGCCCAGGACACCAAGCAGGGCACAGAAATGGTTTGTGACAACAAACTCAACTTTTCCTCACAGTAAAACAACTCCTGCTATGGCTGCAGGATGTGTATCTCACAGGGATGAGATTGGCTTTGAGGGAGTCAAGCCCCACATTCCTCCCCCATTTATATCCTGGATTTCCCAGGCTGTTTTCCCAAGCCCTGCAGTTCCACCTCTCTGGGATACTCACTATGAGCTCCTGCTTCTCCTCACAGTCAAAGTGCTTCAGGCTCTTCAGAGACACTGAGAAACTTTTAAAGGAACACAGTCAGAGGTGCAACTCAACTGCCCCATTTCCCTGTTTATTTACTGCACTTCTGCTTCTCCCCAAAAATCCCATTTCCCAAGGAATTAAGGAGCACAAATTTTACCAGTTTTTGCCTCCAGAGTAAGTTTGAAGTATGGAATCTTCAAACAGATGAGGAATACCTGGTTTGGAGCAGAGCTAAAGGCAGCCCAGTGCTTCCAGAGAGTTTGGGCAGCACAAGGAAAACCTTGGCTGCACTCCAGGGATTTTTTTTTTAATTTTTTGGTTTTGTTTTCCATTCCTCAGGAGCTGCCTCAACCTGCAGCATGACAAAGCACCTGCAACCCTCACCTGACCCAACCCCTCCCTCCCAGAACAACCTGGAGAGGACTGAAACCACCCTGCAGCAGAAATGGGTGCAGGACACAGACTAACACAGACTGAGGGTTTGGGATGGGATAAAAATCCACATTTACCCTTTTTTCTTCTCATTTGTGGTGCCATCTATGAAGAGCACACAAGCCCTCCGGTGCTTCCTCTTCACTGCCTTCACCTGGAGGGAGGATAAAGCCTCAAAAATCCTCATCCTGATAAAGCAGGGATTTTATTTTTCCTGTGGATATCACCCAGTACAACCCACACTTAAATTTTTCCTATCGTTGCAACTTTATTACACAAATATGAAAAATTCAAGTGGAAGGAGCAACCAGGTACCCCAAGGGAGCATTCTGAGTGCACAAAGAGCCTCTCCTTTCTTCTGCAAACTGAGAACAAATCCTGCTCCATGAAAAAAGAATTGGGATGATCCCTGCTCCAGCACAAACAGCTCTGAATTTACCACATTTCATGTGCTTTTATCACAAATTTACTTCTATAAATATTGAAATGCTTCTCCTGGAAGGTCTTTAACGTTTCCAGGAAGGGCAAAAGTCACTCCAGAACTGGGAATTGCTCCTTATCAGCAGGATATGAGGGGCAGGAGCTGCTCTTACCACTGCTGGCCAGTAGGGATAGCGCCGCAGCTTGCACCACACCAACATCCCTTCCTCGAAGAATTTGGGTTCTGGCATGAAAAAGAAGGGAACTTTTCCTTTAAAACGATAAAACCAGAGAGATGCTCCCTTCTCCTGCCCTCCCTTCTCCTCCCCCAGGAGAAACTCCAGGAGTTTCTCTTCAGTGCTTTTCCAGTGACCCCAAAACACAGCACAGAGCTCTGAACTGAAACCCAGCAATTCCAACCCCAGTTTCAGGGATTTGCATTTCATTCTGCAGCAAAAAGCCTGATGGACCCAGGAAATGCATTTTATCCCGAGCCTGGACACAGCTGATTCTGGAATCCCCATGGGTTGTCAGGAAAAAGGAGCTCAGAGAGGGGGAAGAGCCTCAGCCATGTGCTGATGTCTCACCTCGGTGGGACAGAATGCTGGGGAAATTCTCCTCCTCTTCATCCATCAGTGGTGAGAGTGGAGGGAGGCTCTCCGAGGAAACTCTCCTTGAAGACATCCCAGAGGCTTCCAGCCCTGCCAACAGCAGCAAGATCCAGGGATTAGGACAGGATCAGCTTCAGGGCAGGTGAGACACACCTGAGTGTGACCCAGAGGGGACATAGGGTCTGTCACACCTAAGAGTGACCCCACAGTTGACACAGGGTCTGTCACACCTAAGAGTGACCCCACAGGTGACATGGGGTCTGTCACACCTGAGTGTGACCCAGAGGGGACACAGGGTCTGTCACACCTAAGAGTGTGACCTAAACCACAGGTGACAGAGGGTCTGTCACACCTGAGTGTGACCCCAGAGGGGACATGGGGTCTGTCACACCCGAATGTGACCCCACAAGGGATATGGGGTCTGACACACCTGAGTGTGACCCCAGAGGGGACATAGGGTCTGTCACACCTAAGAGTGTGACCTAAACCACAGGTGACACAGGGTCTGTCACACCTAAGAGTGACCCCAGAGGGGACATGGGGTCTGATAGACCTGAGTGTGACCCCAGAGGGGACATGGGGTCTGTCACACCTAAGAGTGACCCCACAGGGGATATGGGGTCTGATACACCTGGGTGTGACCCCACAGTTGACACAGGGTCTGACACACCCCAGCATGACCCCAAGAGGGTCTATCCCATCTGCACACTCCTAATTAGGGAATCCTAATTCCTCGAGCATATGGATAAAAGAGGAAAAAGGGGAAGGAATGGAGGGCTGGTTTAAAGACCCTGCACATGCTCATTTAAAAATATAATTTAATCTCGACCCATCAGAGAGCAGCATGGGAAAACAAGTGTGAGCTCAAGGGGCAGGAACACAGCTTTCCATGGAAAAGCTAAGCAATGCCAGACAACCTGGACACCACCCGAGCCTCTCCCCAGCACTGAAGGGATCAGCATTTTTTGCTTCTCTAGAACAGAAACCAAAAGGAATTAAATCAGCAATTCAAGAGCCACTTCCCCAAAAGCAAAGCAACATTCCAAGACGAGTAACACCCACATGGGATGAAGGTTTCCCTTCCCCAAGGGATTTGCCCACCTTCATCCTCCTCAGAGTCAGGGGCTTTACTCCCAGCCAGGTGTGAGGGATCCTGATTTTCCTCCTGAGGCTGAGGGAAGGCCCCAGAAGGCCCAGGTGAGGATCCAGGGTGGTTCCTGCATTTCCTGTCTATGCCTGAGGCCACACTTGCCCCATCCAGGTGTTTTCCACCCTCTGCCTCTCTCCTTCCATCCAGCTGCTTTGCCAGGCTTTCACTCTCATTGCTGATGCTTTTCTCCAACTCATCCGAGGCACTTTCACGGGAAGAATCCAGGATTGTTCTCCCAGGCTGAGTTCCTGCCTTCCTGGGAGCTTCCACCGTGTCAGATTTAGAGGGGACAGGCGAAGATCCTTCCTCAGGAGCCACCTGTGCTTGATCCTGGGGGGAATCATCCCTACATCCTCTCTTCCTTCCCTGCTGACTTCTTCCCACCTTTGGCTTACAGGAGACTCCATTTCCTGTTTTGGGCTGAATTTTCCTCTGTCTGGGTGAGGATTTTGGTTCTGGTTTTTTGCAGCTGTGCCCATCAGGGGCTGGTGCCACACACGAGTCCCTGGCACCGCACCTGGAAGGGTTTGTTCCACCCCCACGTGCTCTGGCAGGGCTTGCTGCACTTCCATGTGCTTTGGGAATGTTTCTCCCACCTCCACGTGCTTTTCCACTCCCCTCTGGAGCCACAGAACCTCCCTGGCTCCGAGCTTTGGGACCATCCTTGAGCCCACAGTTATTCTGGGGTTTTCTTTTCCTCTTGGCAGCCTCGGGTTCCGAATTTTTAAAGCGAGAGCGCAACGAGGAGCTGCGGGAGGGGGTGGGTGGGGCAGATTTCACACTGTTCTCCCGGGAAAATCTGGGATTTGGTCCTTCTGCAGGTGGCACTTCACTGCCTGAGTCGGTTTGATGCAGAATATCCAAGGCAATTTTAAGGGAACAGCGATATTGCAGCTCCTCCACGGCCTCACTCATGTTTTGCTTTTGCTCTGTTGAAGAAAAACATTCAAGAAACAAAATTATCCTCATTATTCCATCATACACAAAATGCATTATTAAAGAAATAAGTCTTACTTGTAGTGTTTCTTTTAAAGTGTATTTTTTAAACACTTAAATCATTTTTTTTAACACTTAAATGATTCCCAAGGCAAAGGGTAGAGACACGAAGAGACCAAGCTGGAAGTGCCTCATTTTAAGGAAAAACACATTTCTTCACCATCCCTCCAACAAACCACCCCGGGGAAGAGGAAAATGATCCTTTTTAACCAGTTTTCCAACTTTATGGAAAAGGGGAAAAGAAAATAAGTGAAATACAGGAAGTTTTATCCCCCAGGCTGAGTTTCTGTGGGGATTTTACCCACAGAAAAGACACAAAGCAGCACATTTGGGGCTGAGTTTCTGTAGGTATTTTACACTCAGAAAAGACACAAAGCAGAGCATTTGGGGCTGAGTTTCTGTAGGTATTTTACACTCAGTAAAGACACAAAGCAGCACATTTGGGGCTGAGTTTCTGTAGGTATTTTACACTCAGTAAAGACACAAAGCAGCACATTTGGGCCCCTCCCTCCTCACCCAGGGTGCAGGCGATGGCCTTGATGCGCTCCTCGGTCAGGGGAACGACATTTGCAGAGCTCACGCTGACCCTGGAACACAAAAAAGGGGACTGGAGCACCCAAAACACTCCCAGCAGCACAACTCTCAGCCAGCAAAAAAACCCCAAATATTCCATCCCCCAACCTGTCCTTGTTAGGGTTAAACACCTAAACCTTCTGCAAATCCTGGATCCCAACTCACAGGCACCTTCAGGAAAAGGATTCCTTTCTTTCCTGTTTTCGTTTAACCTCTAAGAATACAAACAAGTGACAGGAGCAAGAATACTCAACTGCTTCCCCAAGCCAAGGATTTCAGCTTTAAATCCCATCCTTTTCGCGGTGGCAACAGGACTGCTCCCAGCAGCTCCAGGTTTGCACAAAACCTACATTGAAAGTGAGAAATCTTCATTTAAAATCCTTAACCGGTAGCAAAATGTTTTTGTAAGAGAAGCTTGACAGTGCCTGGGAGCAACCTTAGGATCATGGAATGATAAAATCCCAGGATGGATTGAGAAGGGACCTTAAAGATCATCTCATCTCACCCTATGCCATGGGCAGAGACATCTTCCACTGTCCCAGGGTGCTCCAAGCCCCATCCAACCTGGCCTTGGGCACTGCCAGGGATGGGGCAGCCACAGCTGCTCTGGGAAATCCAGTTCCTCAAAGGGAGGAATTTCTCCCCAATATCCCATCCAACTCAAGTGGGAAGTTATTCCCCCCTTGTCCCACCACTCCAAACCCCCTCCATTTCTCCTGCTGACTCCTCCAGATCAGCTCGGACAAGCCCAGACACATTTGCTGGGACCTCTCCCCTCCCTCCTGCTCCATTTCAGTCCTTTCCAAGCAACAGCCACAAACATTTCCTCATTCCTCGTTACCTTGGCTGGCCACAAACGCCTCTTCCACTTGCAGAGAACAAACTCTTGGTCGGTCATGGCTGAGCTTCACGTGGAAAAGGGCAAATTCCAGGGTGTTCTGAGGGAAAAAAAAATAAAAAGGGAATAAATGAGTCACCCACCGTGGTCCATTTTGGTTTCTATTTTTTAAAGGAAATGCAGGATTTAATCAAATTCCAGTTATTATTGTTTTACCTTCGGGATCACTGCACTGATATCACCCTGCAGCATTCTCTAAAATTATACCTTAAATTCCATTTTTCTGCAGAAACTGTGGCTGCCCCATCCCCGGCAGTGTCCAGGGCCAGGCTGGACGGGGCTTGAAGCAACCTGGGATAGTGGAAGGTGTCCCTGGGGATGGAGCTGGATGGACTTTAAGGTCCTTTCAACCCAAATCATCCCAGGATTCAAGAATTCCACAATTCCAGGAGCACAAGCGAGTCTCACTGAGTGTGTTGGGTGAGGAAAACACTCCCAGGAATTAAACAATGCAGCCACGGGCCTGCCCCACCTGCAGCTTCCTGCGAGCCAACCCTGAAAACAGCGAACTACGCCCTAAAAATAACGCGCCGGATAGACTTTTTTACACGTAATTTGATCCCCAAATTTTTCACACACGATTTGCAACAGAATTCGAGCAGAGCGGCCTCAGAGCCAACCCTCGGGGCTTTCCTCAAGGGCTTAAAAAAAAAAAAAGACATATTAAAGACAAGACCTTCCTGTACTTACGAGGACCGGGATCTGGCTGGGATCACCGGGGCTCCGGGATCGCGGCCCTGCGGCGGCGGAGGGAGGGAGGAAGGGGCCGTTAGGGCCGCCCGGAACGGCGGGGCCGGTGCGGGACCCCCGTGAGGCGGCGCGGGGACAGCGGGAACCGCCCGGCCCCCAACACCCACGTGAGGGGAGGGACGGGACGGCCAAAGCCCCCCTACCCACACCGTGAGGGGAAGGACGGGACCCAAACCTCCCCTGCCCACACCGTGAGGGGAAGGACAGGACGCCCAAATCCCCCTCCTCAACCCCCCGCACACCGTGAGGGGAAGGATGGGACCCTCCCCAAACCTCCGCTGAGGGGAGTGACCCCCACCCCCCTCAATCCCACGCTCGGTAAGGGACGGGGTCCCCCCAAACCCGACCCGGTGAGGTCCCAGATCCCCCCCCACCCCCCACCGAGATCCCCCTCCGTGAGGGATGGGACACCCAAACC
>VZRF01007627.1:1468-11705 GCA_013396875.1 Vireo altiloquus
TTTCGAGGGCGTTTTCTGGGAATTTGGGGCTGTTTGGGGGATTCCCGGCGGGATTTCGGGATGTGCCCTGATTGTCACCATGTCCCCTCCGCGTGCCCAGCGCTGCCGCCCCCGGGGGGGTCCCTGGCGGCGGGGGAGGGGCGCGCGGGGGCCGAGGCTGCCTCTGCCGCTCTGGCTGACGCCGACGCCGACCTGGAGGAGAGGCTCAAGAACCTGCGGCGGGACTGAGGCCGCGGGACCTGCCCGGAGTGGGGCTTCCCCCTTTATCTGGCATTTCCCCCCTTTTTTGTTGGGATTTTCCCCCCTTTTTTTGGGAGTTTTTGGCGATTTCTGGGGGCGTTTCTGGCCATCCCGGCGTGGGGGCTTCTCCCCTTTATTCAGATTTTTGGGGGGATTTTCGGGCCCTGCCGGGGGTCTCTGCCCCACCCTGGCACCCCCGGGACTCCCCCCAAGGGGCTGTGACCCCCCTCAAGAGTGGGATTTCTCCCCTTTTTTGGGATTTTCACTCTTTTTTTAGGGATTTTCCCCCTTTACTCCGATTTTTGGATGATTTCTTGGGGGGATTTTTGGGGCCCCCAGGGGTCTCTGAGCCCCGCTAGGAGTCTGACTCCCCCCCGAGTGGGATTTTCCCCCTTCATTTGGGATTTTCACTCTTTTTTAGGCGACTTTCAGGTCCCCCCGGGGGTCTTCCCCGCTTTTTTTGGTTTATTGATTATTTTGGTGGATTTTCCCCCTTTTTTGTGGTATTTCCTACCCATTTTTGGGCTCTTCCCCATCCCCCAGGGGGATTTCCTGTCCCCCCGGGGGTCTTTCCTTTTTGGGGTCTTTCCCCCTTCTTTTGGGACACTGACACTATTTTGGGGTAAATTCCCCCTCCCGAGGGTCTTT
The DNA here is from genome assembly GCA_013396875.1 of Vireo altiloquus. Taxonomy (NCBI): domain Eukaryota; kingdom Metazoa; phylum Chordata; class Aves; order Passeriformes; family Vireonidae; genus Vireo; species Vireo altiloquus. The sequence goes on from VZRF01007627.1 coordinate 2,357, forward strand.
CCCCCCTTTTTTTTGGGGTCTCTCCCCATTTTTGGGGTGTTCCCCCTCCCCCAATAAAGTTTCGTTGGACCCGCAGCTGCTCCAGTTCCTTCCTGGGGGTCCCAGTTCGGGACTGGGAGCACTGGGAGGGGGCGGGGAGGTCACTTTGGGATCTTGGGGGGGGTTGGGATCAATTTGGGGTCCCTGGGGGGATTTGGAGGTGTCGCTTTGGGGAGGTGGGAGGGTCATTTTTGGGTTGGAAAAGCCCCAAAATTCTGATTTCTTTCGATCTTTCCATCCAGTTGTTTGGGGTGTTGGGCGGATTTGGGGCCTTTGGGGTGATTTTGGGTTCATTTTGTGGTGTTTTGGCTCATTTTGGGGGCTTTGGGGTGATATTTTGGGGTCTTTCGACTCGGTTTTGGGGTCTTTTGGTGATTTTTTATGGGTCTCTGGTTGATTTTTTTGGATCTTTTGGATCATTTTGGGAAGCTTCTGGTTCATTTTTGGTGTTGTTTTGGTGATTTTTTTGAGGTCTTTTGATTCATTTTTGGGATGTTTTCACTCATTTTTGGGGTCTTTTGGCTCATTTTTGAAGATTATTCCTTAAAAAAAAGTGATCATTTTTTAAAATTCACCACAGGGCATTCCCACCTTTCTCCCAAAATTGCCAATTTCCCAGCGGCACTTTGGGGCTCTTTGACCTTTTCAGGGCTCGAATTTAAAAATAAGTCCCAAAAAGTGAAGTGAAAAGCAGAAAAATCCCCCCAAAAATCCCACTTCCCTTTTTTTTTTTTGCTTTCTGTGCATTTCTGACGTTTTTCCTGGGGGGTTTGGGGAGTGCTTTTGGGGCTCGAATAACGTGAAAAACGCCAGAACCAGCTGTGGACACCTCAAAAAAAGGGATTTGCCTGGAAACAGGAGCACAGGTGAGGGGAGCACCCCAAAATTTGGAGTTTGGGGAGCCCCAAATGTGGAGTTTGGGAAGGGGGAACCACAAAATGAGGAACTGTGACGTGGGAACCCCAAAACTTGGGAGCTTGGGAGCCCCAAAGTGTGGAGTTTGGGAGGGGAAGCCCCAAAATTTGGATCTGGGAAACGGAGAACCCCAAAATGAGGAGCTGGGGAACACCAAAATGTGGATTTTGGGAAGGGGAGCCCCAAAATTTGATGAAGAGGACTCAAAAAGGTGGATTTAGGGAGAGGGAACCCCAAATTTGGAGCTTGGGAATCCCAAAGTGTGGATTTGGGGAGGGGGAAACCCCAAAATTTGGGTCTGGGAACTGAGAGAGCCCCAAAATTCGGATTTTGAAGCTGGGAATCCCAAAATGTGGAGCTGGGAATTGGGGGAGCCCCAAAACGTGGAGTTTGGGACTTAGGGAACCCCAAAGTTTGGAGCCAGGGAGCCACAAAAATGTGGAGTTTGGGAGGGAGAACCCCAAAGTTTAAACTGGATTTTGGGAAAAGGGACCCCAAAACTTGAAGGGGGAAAACCCAAATTGTGGATTTTGTGAAGGGAAGAATCCCAAAATGTGGATTTTGGGAAAAGGGACCCCAAAATGTGGATCTGGGAGCCCCAGCATGTGGATTTAGGGAGGGTCGTGGCCCCGGGGCTCCCGAAATTGATGCAATTTTTGAAGAAAATCCCGGATTTTTCTGCAGGCTCTGTCGGCTCCGGAGTGATGCCAACACTCCAGGTACGGTTGGATCCCTTTTGGAATATTCTGGGAACTTTTAACAATTTTGGGGGAAAAAAAAAGGGAGGGGGGATTTTCCCCAGTGCCCAGAAACTGAAATGTTAAAAAATTTCCATGAAATAACCAAATAAGTGGAATTAAATCAGAAATGGAGGGATGAGGAGGGGCCAGGAGTGGCAGTGTTTCCAGCCCACCATCCCTTCCCCAGCTTTTTTCCCGGAGTTAAAAAGTGGAACTGGGAACATCCAGAGGGATTTAAGCGCAAAACTGGGCAGGAAAAGGGGATTTTGGGATCAGGAATTTGGGATGGGGGGAAGGTGACACCTCCCGGGTGTCCCCCAGCTCTTGGCCGCTGCCGCCCTCCTGGTCCTTGGCACAGGAATTCCGGGAATTCCGGCGGTGCCAGCCCCGGGAAGGAGCCCCGCGGAGCGCCCTGGTGAGTCCCGGGAAGGAACCTGATCCCAGAACGTCCCAGTATATCCCAGTCCCCCCCCAGTCCTCTCCCACTGGCACCACTTTCCCTCCCTGTATATCCCAGTCCATCCCAGTGCCCTCCCAGATCATGCCCATTTCCCTCCCAGTGCACCCCAAACCCCTCCCAGTATATCCCAGTTCCCTCCCAGCCCTCTCCCAATCCTTCCAAATCCCTTCCCAGTACACTCCAGTACTGTCCCACTGTATTCCAGTCCCCTCCCAGTCCATCCCACTACATTCCCAGTCCATCCTAGTCCCATCCCACTGACTTCAGTCCCCTCCCAGTACATCCCAATCTTCTGCTGGTCCATCCCAATCCCCCCTGAGTTCATCCCAGCCCTCTTCCAGTACATCCCAATCCCATCCTAGCTCATCCCAGTCCCTCCGCAGTCCCCTCCCAGTCCATCCCAATCCTCTCTCTGTCCATCCCAGTCCCCTCCCAGTATATCCCAATCCCCTCTCTGGATATCCCAATCCCTTCCCAGTATATCCCAATCCCCTCTCAGTCCATCCCAGCCCCCAACCCACCTTTTCCCAAACCCCACAACTCCTCGTTCCAGCTCCCGCCTGGCTCCTTCCCCGCCGGAAGCGCTCCCAGGACGCTCCATCCTCGCTCCAGTGGGTGCCATTCCAGGGCCACCTCCCCCCCGACGCCGTCTCCAACTGGAACCGCCATTCCAACCGCCTGGAATACGTCTGCTCCACCCGGAGTCGCGGCTGCAACCTCGGCGCCTTCGACCCGAAGCGGGGCCCCTTCTGCTTCTACCCCTGGTCAGGATGGGAGGCACAAAGCTCTGAATTCCAGATCCTGGTCAACCCCGGCGGCTTCGAGGCGCTGGACTGGGTGGACGCGTCCTTCGGCAGCATCCCCGAGGGGGCCGTGGAGGGCTGTCCCCTCACCGACCTCTTCGTGGGCCGGAGCCAGGACGGGCTGGGAAAAGCTTTCAAGGAGCAGCAGGCGCTGTTCGTGGCCGTGGAAGGGGAGGAGATTTGGTACAAGTGGTACCAGATCCTGGTGGTCCGGCAGGGCCCAGCCGGCGTCTCCATCGCCAACGTGTCCTACAACAGCAGCGCGGCTCAGGAGCGCTCCGAGGGCGTGGAGCTGGCCGAGGTCCTGGTGCGCAACGAGGGCTGCGGGGCCGCCCCAAAATCCGTCACCTTGGAGGAGGCCACGGAGATGGAGCACAGCTGGAGTGCGGAGCTGCCGGCGCTGGCGGCCGCGCACGGGGTGCTCCGGGCGGCCCCGCTGGTTTTCACGGAGACGGGATGGGGTTTGGGGGATGTCACCGCCGTGCCGTGGGCGGGCGGTGCCAGCACCACCGAGTTCGTGTCGCGCACCCACGAGGTGCGGGAGGTGATCCCGGCGCGCTCGGAATGCGCCGTGGTGCTCCGGGGGCTCCGGCGCGACCTCCGCGTCCCCTTCTCGGCGTGGCTCACCCGGGAATTCCGCTCCGGCCTCCCGCACCGCGTGCTCATCGCAGGGCGGGCGCAGAGCCGGGCGGTCACCGGGGTCCGTGCCAGCCTCGAGCGCTGCCGGGAGCTCACCGAGCTTCCACCCTGCCCGGATTAGGGATGGGGCGACTCCTGGAATTCAGCTTTTCCTGCTGGTTTTTCCTCCAAATAACCCCGCAGAACGCGATGGCAGCAAATCCAAGTGAATGCTTGGCTTCAGTGCAGTTCTCCCATATTTTTGGCTTTTACGGCATAAACTTCATCCCAAAATGCAGGGAAATGTGGTTTTCCGGCTGTGTTTCCTTTCTTCTCCCAAAAAAGTCCAACAACGCCATGAAACCCAGGAACACCCTTGGGTTTGGGGGATTTTTTTCCCAATATTTTTCACTTTTGTGCCATAACTTTCATCCCTGTCGGGAATTTTCCTGCTGGGAAATGTGGTGGAATTTCCTGTTTTCTCCCAAAAAACCTCAAACACCACCACAAAATCCAGCAAAATTGCTGTGTTCATTGGGCCTTTTTCCCAATCTTTTTCATTTTCATGGCCGAACCTTCATCCCCGTCTGAAACCACAAAAAAATGTGGCCTTTTCCAGTGGAATTTCCTGTTTTCTCCCCAAAAGAACCTCCAGCAACAAGGCAGAATCCAGGAAAATTGCTGGGTTTGGTGGTTTTTCACCCATATTTTTGGTTTTCATGGTATAACCTTCATCCTGGTCTGAAACCATGAGGCAACAATGCAGGAAAATGTGGCATTTTCCATCTGAATTTTCCATTTTCTCCCAAAAATCCCTCCAGCAACACCATGGAATCCAGGCAAGTGCTGGTTTTGCCCTCAACAGTCTCCATTTTTTGCCCCCACATTCCCCTAACTGCCACAGGATGCAGGAAAATGCATTTCCTATGTGATTTTCCCTTTTTTCTTTCCATCAAAATTTTCTCTCTCCAGCTGGACCCTCCTTCCCCCCAGAGTGGGATGGACAAATTCCCATTCCCTGTGTCCATGTTGGTTTTTCCCTCTTGTTTATCATGAAAATTGTTTGTAGAGCAAAAAATTCCATGTGTGGAGTCATGGATTTTGGAAGCAAAGGGATGACAAAAAATGGGGAAAAAGCCAAAATAAGGGATGCAAAGGGACATGGGTGAACTCTGGAGGGGAAAAAAATCCCAAAATTCAAGTTATAAACCCCATCTCAAAGCTGGGGGGATGTCCAGGATTTTGAGGGGGTCTGGGACTGGGGGGGCCTCTAGGACAACCCAAGCTTGGGAGGGAGAGAGGGGTTGGGGGTCCTGGAATTCTGAGGAGGTCCAGGGAGTTGGTGGGGGCAGGGACTTGGGGAGACCCCAAACTGGAGGGGGGGGAAGCAGGAATTTGGGGATATCCCAAATTTCCTGGGAGGGAGAAGAAGAGATTTGGGGAGACCCCAAATTTCCTGAGGGAGATGTCCCTGAGAGGGATGAGAATGACAGAGAGTTTCAGGGGGGCAGGGATTTGGGGAGATGCCAGAATTCCCTGGGGATGGGAGGTGTGTCCCTTACAGGGCATGGGGATCTGGGGAGATCCCAGATTTCCCAAAAATCAGGAATTTCTGGCTCTCATCCCCCAACCCCCTACCCCACCATGAGTTGAACCACAAGGCCAAGAAGGGACAAAATCCATTGTTCCAGGGAAGGGTGGGAAAACTGGGGGAGGGCAAAGCCTGAGACCCCATGGAGATCCCCTGGACAACCCCCAGAGACTCCCCTGGAGTGGGGTCGGTTGAGGTCGGCAAATGCTGGTGCAGGACAGGGATTCCTGGGGCCACCAGGACATGGGAACATCCCACCCCCTGTGTGGGATCTCCAGGAGCAGGGAATGAGATCATGGAGCCACCAGGTCATGAGGGATGTCCCAGCACCAGTGTTGGACCTTCTGGAGCAGGGAACACGATCATGGAGCCACCAGGTCCTGGGGCACGTCCCTCACCTGTGTCCCATCCCCAGGATCAGGGACCCAAGTCCTGGAGCCTTGGGCTCATGGGGCCCATCAGTCATGGTCCCACCATCCCTGTTGGATCTCTGGGGGCAGGGAATGGGATCGTGGAGCCACCAGGATATGGGAGACATCCCACCACCCGTGCTGGAACTCTGGGAGCAGGGAATGGGATCATGTAGTCATCAGGTCATGGGGGTGTCAACAGTCATGGTCCCACCATCCCTGGATCAGGGAATGGGATCGTGGAGTCAACCATCAGCTTATGTCCATCCTCATCTGTGTTTGATCCACTTCAGAACAATCCTGGGGCCACCAGGTCCTGGGGGACATCCCTCACCTGTGTCCCTTCTCTGTGAGCCAAGTCCTGGAGCCACCAGGCTCGTGGAGCCCATCAGTCATGGTGCCACCACCTGTGTTGGACCTCTGGGAGCAGGGAACAAGATCATGGAGCCACCAGGTCATGGGAACATCAACTCATCATCCCACCACTCCTGCTGGACCTCTGGGAGCAGGGAATGGGGTCACAGAGTCAAGAGATCACGAGAAACATCCCACCACCCCTGTCAGATCTCTGGGAGCAGGGAACAGGATCACGGAGCCACCAGGTCATGGTAGACATCAAACATCAGCTCACGTCCATCATCATCTGTGTTTTGCCCACCTCAGGACAGTCCTGGGGCCACCAGCTCCTGGGAGACATCGCTCCCATCTCTGGGACCCGGGAGCCAAGTTCTGGAGCCCCAGGGCTCGTGGGGCCCCATCACCCTCCATCCCCACCTCCTCCAACCCTCCCGACCTCCACCACCCAGCGCCATCCCCCCACGGCCGCCAACGCCCCCCGCCCGCCGTCACTTGTCCCTGGCCGCCGCCCGGGCGTGGATCCGCGCGTGCCGGGCCAGCGAGGACTTGTTGCTGAAGCTCTTCCCGCAGTGGCCGCAGGGGAAGGGTCGCTCCCCGGTGTGGGAGCGCTCGTGCACCGTCAGATCCGCCAGGTACTTGAAGCTCTTGCCGCAGGTGCGGCAGGGGTAGGGCCGCTCCTGGGTGTGGCTGCGCCGGTGCATGGTGAGGTTGGACTGCTGGCTGAAGCGCTTCCCGCAGGCGGGGCAGGGGTACGGCCGCTCGCCGGTGTGCGACCGCTGGTGCTTGTTCAGGTCCGAGGGGTTGGTGAAGCTCTTCCCGCAGGCGCCGCAGCTGTAGGGCCGCTCCCCGGTGTGCAGGCGCCGGTGCGTGGTCAGCGTGGACAGGTGGCCGAAGCGCTTCCCGCAGGCGCCGCAGCCGTACGGCTTCACCCCCGTGTGCGTCCGCTCGTGGGTCTTCAGGTGGGTCAGGCGGCCGAAGGTCTTCCCGCACTGCCCGCAGGGGTATGGCCGCTCCGGTGGCTTCTCTGCTCTCCCGGCGTCCTCCGTGGGTTTCCCCGTGAGTTTTCCCGTGGGTTTTCCCGCAGAAGCGGCAGGGTCCTGCTGGGTTTGGCGCCGGGGGGTTCCTCTCCGCACGGGAATCGTGGTGCTGGGGACGCTGGGTGGGTATTGGGGTTGGGGCAGCTCCGGGGCCGTGATGAGATCTGTGGGGGGAGAGGACGAGGTCCGAGGGGTGGTTCCCGATGGGGAATGTCCAGCTCCGGCCCCCCTGTGCTCCGATAGGGGTGGGGAGAATCCGGCTCCCACCGCTGACTACCCAAATCCACCCATGGCGGGCCATCAGGAGCACTGGGAGAAGGATGAGGTTGGGTCAGGTGGGGTTTGACGCAAGGAGATGGTTTTGGAGCCCAAGGAGACGATTTTGTGCCCATTGAGATGTTTTCGATCCCAAAATGGTCGAAGATGCTTTTGACCAGATGGTTGTGACCCAAGGAAATGGTTTTGAATCCAAGAGGGTTTTGGAGCCAAAGGATGAATTTGGCCTGAGGAGATGTTTTTGACCCAAGAAAATGGTTCTGGGTCAACAAAACCAGTTCTTGGTCAAAAGATGGTTTTTGATCTCAAGGAGATAGTTTTGAACCCAAAGAGATAGTTTTGAGTCCAAGATGGTCTTTGACCCAATAAGATGGTTTTTGACCCAAGGACATGTTTTAGAGCCCAGTGAGATGCGTTTTGAGTCCAAGTTGGCTTTTGAGCCTCAAGAGATGCCTTTGTGCCCAGGGAGATGGTTTTGAACTCAATGAGATGGTTTTTGACCCCAAAAAATTGGTTTTGACCCAAAGGCATGGTTTTGAACCCAAAATGGTTTTGGACTCGAGATGGTTTTGACCCAAGGAGGTGGTTTTGAACCCAAGATGGTTTTTGACACAAGGAGATGATTTTGGCCCAAGGAGATGGCTTTTGACCCAGGAAAATGGTTTTGGAGCTCATAATGGTTTTTGATCCCAAGGAGATGGTTTTGAACCCAGAGATGTTTTGTAGCCCAAACAAGATGGGGTTTGAGCCTAAAGAGATGGTTTTTGACCAAGTGGGATGGTTTTTGACCCAAGGAAATGCTTTTTGACCCAAAAAGTTGATTTTGACCCAAGGATTTGGGTTTTGGCTCCACTGACATGGTTCTGACCTCCAGAAGGCAATTTTTGGGGACACTGAAATTGGTTTTTGGGTCCCACCACCTCCAAGCTCCCCTGGCTCCAGTGGCAGCACCTTGATCCTGTTTTTGGGGTGGGTGAAGAGTCTCCTCCCTGCATCCCAGTACCTCCTTCCCGCGGCTCCTCTTCCTCGGCCGCCGCCTTCTCCTTGCCCGGGGCTGCCTCCTCCCGGGGGGACTCAAATGGGGGGCTCGGTGGGACCCCCAAAGCTCCAGGGTCCTCCATGTCCCCGGGGACCACGTCCTCCACCTTCACCCGCACGGTCACCTGGGGCACACGGGAACAGGGACACGGAGCTGCTGGGGGGATCGGGGGACACAGGACCCCCAAAGGCTCAAAGAAGAATTTGGGCGCTGGGGACCCCCAGGAGTTAGAGAGGGGATCTGAGTGCCCAGGACCCCTGAAATATGCCAAGAAGATTCTGGAGCCCATGACCCCCGAAGGTTGCAGAGGGGATTTGGGTGCTGGGGATCCTCAGGAGTTGTGGAGGGAATTTGGGTGCCTGGGACCCCCTAAAAGGGTTTTGGGTGCTGGGGACCCCCAGAGGAGATTCAGATGCCTGGGCCCAAAAGATGCCGAGGGGATTTGCTGTGTGCCTGGGACGCCTCAAATGCCCCAAAAGGGTTTTGGGTTCCCAGGACCCCCTGAGCCACAGAGGGGATTTTGGGGCCCAGGACTCCCAAAAGATGCCGAGGGGATTTGGGTGCTGGAGATCCCCAAAGTCTCCAAAAGGGTTTTGGGTGCCCCGGACCCCCAAAAGCTGCTGAGGGGATTTAGGCACCCAGGACCCCCTTTCCGGTCTCAGTTTTGGGGGTTTCCCTTGAGAATGAGCTCAGAATCCACAGTGAGGAGATCTGTAGGGGTGGGATGTAGTGGGAGGAATGGGGGGGCAATTATTCCCAATTTTAGGACCAGGAGCCCCTCGGAACCCCCTTCCTCCCGTGTCCGGACCCCCTCCACCGCTCCTGCTCCCACCTGCTGCTCCCAAATCCCGGCGGGATCTCCGCGCCCCAGCTGGAAGCTCTCGGCCAAGGCCACGGCCTGGGCGCAGGACTCGGGGTGCCGAACCCACACCCAGCTCTGGATGTCCTCGGGGAGGATGCTCAGGAACTGCTCCAGCACCAGCAGCTCCATGATCTGCTCCTTGCTGCGCACCTCGGGCCGCAGCCACCCCTGCGACAGCTCCCGCAGCCTCCGGCACACGTCC
>VZRF01007629.1:0-12840 GCA_013396875.1 Vireo altiloquus
TATAAATATATTACTTTGTCAGTTTTTTTGCTGTACAAAAAGTCTTAAGATTTAAAAATATTATTTGTATTATATGATGGTGGTATGTTAATGTTACAAAATTATTAATGAAGAAAAAATTTATTTTTGTTACTGGTCTGTTTCATAATTCTTTTTTAAATTGGTATATTGTAAGATATCTATGCAAAAATGTTATGTGACGCATTTTTATTTAAGAATGTAATATGTGTAATAAACAGTAGAATGTGTTTGGCCCGACAGTGTTTAGTGTGCCTTGTATGTTATTTCTTTATGAAAACTTCTGTGAAGAGTGAAATGGCTTTTGGAGTATCAGTTAAGGCTATGGCTCTGTAAACAGTTATTGACATAAAAAATACAACTTCTAAGCATGCTTTAGCCTATCAGGATCATATTTCTAGCTTAAAATAATTAATTTTTAATGTATTTCATAACAGTTCGAGTGTTGCGTATGTTCATGCTGTGTCACATGTTGCCTTTGGAAAAGATGCTCAAGAAGGGAGTTCTTATTCTTAAAGCTGACTGAATTTGGCTTGTAATCCTGCTTCTTTTGGAGTCAGTGATTTCTGTTATTTGATAGTTTACACTTGTTGAAGATTTCAGCCAGTATTATTTTTGTAAAAGACACAGAGAACAGTTGTGTTTCATTTTCCATGCTTAGCTTTACAACATTTGTCAGTCAGTGGTCAAAACAGGACTAGACTTTGAGGCTCCTGAGAGCTTGTGCTGTGCTCTAGTCCATGTGTCAGGCTGTCTCACAGGAGTGCAGCATTGTTCTCTTTCCCCGCCTCACTCATTTAGTCTCCCTCGTTAATGTCTGCAAAATTGCAAGCACAATTGAATCCACCTGGATGCTCAAGTACTAAAAACGTATTTAGGCAGTAAAAACAGTTATTTTGAGCACAATTACTTTGCAGTGTCATGACATAAAATGAAATTACTTTTTCAAGTCAGGCCAATATCCCTTTAGGTTTCTGCTGCCTTGGGCTCACACACTGCAGCAACCTCAGTGGGATTGCAGCAGGACATCCTGTAGGGCTCATCTGATGCCAGCTGGCTGGGTTTCGTTTCTGGGACAACATGCCTCACTTGCCCTGTTGGGAAACCTGCTAGGATTGTTTATGTCAGACAGACAGAGGGTAGGATTCTCCTCCTGACATGTGCGTCTAGAAGTCAGATGATCACTCTTGCCTGCCAATTAAACTGCCTCTGTAGCTAATGAAGAGAGACATATCCAGAGGTAACACACTCCAGGGGATGAGCTGAAGGCGAAAGGAACTGGGGTGTTGTTAGGCATTTGTGGAAAACCATATGGTCAAGTTGAAGGACAATGAAGAAGGGATGCCCATGGCTGCTTTGGTTGCTCAGGTTGTACCAGATGTTTTGTGATGGACATGATTTGTAGTGTTCAGGTGTATGTTATCAAACAGCTCTTGAGCGCTGAAAAAGGGCTCGGCACAGGCCCAAATTCTGGGCTCATGTTCCAAATGGTCAAAACTGGACCATGCTCTGTCTGCTTCAGTGTGACAGTGGTATCCTGGTGTCACAGAGTCTGAGCGATTGGGACAGTGAGTTGTCATAGCTGAAAAAAATGGTTTCTCTGTTGTGAATTGAAGTATTTGTACGATGTAGGTGTGCATGGAGTTGTTTGACAGAATTATTTCTGCAAATAGAATTTTGACATTATAGCTTTTTTTCTTGTAGAGACAAGGTCTAGGTTCCTTCACTTTCTCTCTTCCTTGAAAACCTCTGGCAGCTTTTAGCATCTCACCTACCTTGATCTTTCTGACAGTTGTATATTACATGTCTGTACATCTAGACAAAGATACTTCTAGTGTAAATTAATCCTTTGCTCTCCACCTGTGAGAGGGACTTCTAAAGACTTCTGGAAGAACCTTTTGAAGGGCAGCATAGCCTCAAACCCGACTGGAAGGATGATTATCAATTACAGGTAAGCATATAACCAGGTTGTTTTCCAGGAACTTTCAGAAATTGCAATGCTTTGCTATCAAACATTTCCTCTTAGAAGTAAGTAGTTATTAGTTTGCAGGAATAGCTGTCAGACACTTCTCTGGGCTAGAGGCCAGGGATAGAACATAAAGTGAATGAACTCCTCTTTGAAATTGTTCAGTAGCACTCAGTCACACACTTTGAGCAACTGCCGCTGTTGGGTACAGTTTTCTGAGGAAAGAAAAATTAATTTGCTTCAAGGGCTAAACAGTATATGAGCCTTCTGTTGAGCTCATCTGATGCAAACTCATCATGTGCCAGCTTTGCATGACTTTTCAGACATAGAGTCATAGAACAGGTTGAGTTGAAAGGGACCTTTAAGGATCACCTCATTCCAATTGCCCTGCCATGGGAAGGGATGTCACCCATTAGATCAGGTTGCTCAGGGCCCCATCCAGCCTGATCTTGAGCACTGCCAGGGGTGGGGCATCCAAACCTCCCCGGGCAACCTGTTCCAGTGCTTCACCACCCTCTGAGTAAAGAATTTCTTCCTAATACCTAATATAAGCCTGCCCAATTTTAGTTTAAAACCATTACCTCTTGTTCTGTCACTATCTGCCTATATGAAAAATCCCACCATGCTTTTTTATGAGCCCCCTTAAAGTACTAAAAAGCTGCAGTGAGGTCTCCCCCAAAGCCTTCTCTTTCCTGCTGAACAACCCCATCTCTCTCAGGTTTTTCTCACCTCTTTTATTTTTAAATTTTTTTTTAATTATATTTTTATTTTTGGCTTTACTCAGCTTTTTCAGAGAGTAAATAAGGAAAGCAGCATTAAAAGTGAATGAAAGCAAAGGTTTGCCACCAGTATCCTGTTATTTGACTGCTTTTTAAAAATATTTGTAATACTTCTGGGTATTGTTTTTTTAAGATGTCAGTTTTGATATGAAATAAACAGTTTTTCATGAACAGTTTCTGACCACCTGGCTGGAAGTCTTTCCAAAGGCCCAGTCACAAGCCATGTCTGCTGACTGAGAGCTTGAGTGCCTCATCATGTGCCTCTGTGGTACTGAGAGCTAATGAAGGTTATTGGAACAATTACTTCAGGGGCCTTCCGTGTCCGTGGCTTGTCCATTGACTTCATTTTTCTGGAAATCTCTTGTCTGAAATCTTAACAGCTACATTCTGTTTTCCCAGAGCTTTCCTCACGTACCCCTGTGCATGGTTTCAGATTCGTTGTCTGCTTCTGTTCTGTCAGTTTGATGTTCACTGGTGGAAAGGCAATAAAACTGAACAAGACGAAGATGCTGTGGCTAATTAGTCATGAGGTTAAAATTCTTCAGGACTTTGAATACTCTTCCAAACAGAAATTTACCTTTATCTGCTGAATTTCTGCTGGACTTTTTGGGAGTGCAGACTGAACAAAAGTATCTCAAACAGGTAGAACAGGAATTCAACTTGAGATCCCCTAGAAACATAGAGTGTGGGAACTGGAAAGCAGAGTCCCACTCCAGGCAAATGTTTGCCTTCTGGTTTGAAAATCTTACCTGGTATTTCTAATTTACTGAGGTAATCAAGAGGCACTTCTCCCCTCAGGATTCAGTCTAGCTGGTGTCATGAAACCTAGGACCAGTACTAATCCCACAACTAAAGAGAAGTGTAGTTGAGTAATGATACCATTTTAAAAGTGTTTTGGAATATTCAGGAAGGGTCTTTGAGACATGGGAACTTTCCTGCCCTTCAAAAAAAGCTTCTTACCCTTGCAAAATAAATACAAGTACCTAAAATTCAGCAATGAGAACCTTGGCCTTCTCAGGTGACTATTTTGGTCCCAAAAATAGATGTTTCTTTCCACCTCTTTCCTGTGACCCTGAAAGAGTGTGGCTGGCTTTTGGTTCAGAAGGAGCTGCTAGAAAGAAGATAATTTGGAATAGGAAGGAGGGCACAGCCGTCATGATCAAAGAACACCACCTGATGCTCTGGGAAACAGTGAGAGCTGCCAGTGTGTAACCTAAATACGATCCATGAGCTGTGGCATAGAATGGAAGGACTCAGCTACAGATATTTGTCTCCATATAAAGTCACACGAAGAGCACCAAGGCATGATCTTAATCACCCTACAATCCCAAGTAATGGTTATTAATAAACCTTAACTGTTTCCATTCTGCTTTTATTTTCTAATGCTTATCTTGCAAGAATTTCCCCAAATCATCTCAGCCCACTCCTCCTTTTTCTCCTTTTCCATGTTTTTATGCTGCCAGATGACACTTTCCCTTCCTAGGCCTGTGGAGAGCAGCCCCACAGCAGGACCCACAGCAGGGCCCCTCCAGCACCTCTCAGCCAAGGCCCTGAGGAGAGCCCAGAATGGCGCCTTTCTCCCCTCAGTGTCCTGGCACAGCCAGCCTGTCCCGTCAGGCACCTTTTGTCATCGACTGCAGGAGCCAGCCCCGCTCAGGGCCTCAGCAACTGGAAGTGGTGCCATCAGCAGCAGGAGCATTAAGGTTGAAGGGAAGAACAGGGTGACATGTCCTCCCGCCAGCAGGTCCTTTCCCGGTACATGGAAGCCATGCTGCCCTCTCCCTGTACAGTGATTCTGTCATCCCTCTTCCCCCACCTTCTATCCCACTGGTTTGGGGTCTCCCATTGCAAAGCTGTCCAGGCTTTCTGTAGAGCCAGGAGGGGTTTTATTTTCACCAAAGAATTCTAAAATGTAACCAAAGAATTATAAAATGCTTCCATGTTCCTCATGGTGGACACTGCTATTACCCTCTTGTCTGCTCTCCTGAGCCATGCTATGGATTAAACTCAGCCACCTAGGCATCCATAGGTCACATTTTCGTTAGTAAACTCAACACAGAGCCATGGTCTGGTTGTCTCTATTTTAAATCGTTGTTATGGCCTTGCCAGACACCCCCTGCAGCCCTGCCTGGGTGGGGCCCAGGGCCAGTGGGTGCTCAAAGGCACAGACATGGACACAGTTTTGGGGCACAGATTGTCTGGGGAAAGATAAGAGGTTTCAGAGGTGTGAGATGCAAGCTTGCTGAGCTGGCAGCCTGAGGGGGCTCCAGGTGTGTTTCCGTGTCCATTCGAGCACTGCCAGCTCTGGCACACAGCACCATTCCCTCCAGCAGCTGCTCTCGGGCTCTCCCGACGACCACAGCTGACTGTGAGGGGAGCACCACGAGACCACAGGAACTGTGCCACTGTGACTAGATAATGACCAAAATTAACTGATCTGCAGTGTGAGACGTAGCTGCCCTGCTTTCTGAGCACAGCCCCCGACAGCTAGGCCACTTCAGCTTGGCGCCTCAGGTGTCCAACATGGCGCTTCCAGATGTCAGCTGTGCCCACAGCAGCTGGGGCGGCCGCCAGGCTGGGCAGGCCTCCTTCTCCTCCTTCCCCTGTGCTGCCTGTGCTAGGTGTTGCTGGCAGCGAGAGCTAGGCACACGCTCCAGAAGGAAGCTGAGCCACTGCAGCGGGCAGGTGAAAAAAAACACCCAGAGGATGAACAATTGTATTCAGCCCCTGAACAAAAGACCAGCCCCTGGGTAGTTGCTGCCTGACAAACGTAACGAGGGCACCTTTCTCTTTGACGTTAGTGGGAGTTACATTATATACAGATAAAGAGGAGAATGTTCCCCTAATTAATCAGAAATCGCTGTCAGTGAGTCACTGTGTCAAGAGGGTTTTGGCCAATTATCTTTCACTTTTCAGAAGTGCCCTATTTCCACATAGGTAAGGACTTGCTTGGAAGCTGCTTAAACAGATGAAAAGTAATCAACTTTGAGAAAATTGCTTGTATGTTTGTGTCCATTTAATAGAGAAATGTGCACTCAGATTTAAATACCTTATTGATTTTTTTTTTTTTTTTACAGAAGAGAAAGGGAAGAAGAGGACGATGAAGAAAAAACATTCAAAGAAAACCTCAAATCAAGTTTGATTTTGAATAGAGCAAGATGTTAGAGGAGCTGTGTGGTCAGGAACTGTACGAGGATGTGGAAGAACCAGATTTTACCTACACCACTGCAGGCATTTTAAGTAAATATAAATAGCATAAGTACAGAATGCCCATGGAATTCACTTGCTCCATGGCTCTAGCAGACGCATAACAAGGTGTTAATATCTGTGTTGACATTTTGCCTGGGTAATTCTGCTGTGAAAGCCTAATGCTGGTTTCCTCTTTCTATGGGGAGAATAGAGATGGTGCACCTAACAGAAGTTCAAACATTAATGATAAGCAGTGGGAAAAGGGTTTCTACTGACAGTAGCCAAGCTCAAGAGGATGGTTTGAACTATCATTTGTTGTTACCAAATTCTACGCTAAATCCAGTTTCTAGGAATTTAAAGCCTAGTCTGCAGGGGTCTTGAGTTGACTTTGACACTAAGTTGGGAACAGCCTCTCTTCTAGACCAAAAGCAATCCCATGTAACTCTAGCCATTGGTTACAACACCCTTTGTTATAAGTACAGCAACTAATTTTTCAGTAAGGCACAGAGTAATTTATTTTCTCCTTTTGTTGATTTTTCTGAATAGAATTTGTAAAGTATTGTAGTTTCAGAAAAATCTATGGTTCCAGTAGAAGGATTTGACCCTCAGACTGTGCCATAATGTTTATTCATCTGATTATTGTGCCAATTGTCTTACCATGTGATGGAACTGAAAACAAGGAGAGTCACTTTATGCTTATAAAGTTTTTTGGTTTGCTTTGTTTGGTGAAAAATTATGGCTGTTGAAAACACTTGATAGGTCAAGGATGTTTATGATTCTTCCTTTACATGCCTTATGGCCCGCAGCTGACCCAGAAAAACTATTTGAAGTGGAGGACTAGACCAGTTTCTGCACCACTTAAATTTAAGGCTTATTGATTCTAACCACTCTTAGCTGTGCCAAGCATCTCCAGCTGTGCAAGGGGATACACAGCTATTAGGAACCACACCGACATACATTTTGTGTGCTGGCAGCTGTCAGAGTGAACAGTAGTCACCACCAGCATCATACTGCTTTCTGTATGAACCCACACATGTGCATATGTATTTATACGTGTGTATACACACAAGTACTTAGGAATATGAAAGTTCTCATGTTCCTTCCTTACCTTTTTGATGGTACTGTAGCACAGTCCTTAAAAACATTCTCCTACCCCACCCTTGTACTTAGGCAATGTCAGAGAGGAGAGGAACAAAGCTCCTCTGAGTGTAATACTAGTGTGGTCTTAAGCAACCTTGTGTGTCAAGCCAGATACTCCTGTGCCACTGTAAACCTGACACTTAGGTCCAAATTCACAATAGAATTCAATACTTAAATATCTTTACTGGTATTGGGAGTCTTTAGCCTCCCAGTAACTTGCTAAATGAGGGATGATAGCATTGTTCTACCAGACAGGGGTACCTGCATTAAAGAAATGATCAGATTCCAAAGACAGAGACTACAGTCTATTTCTCTTCTCACCTGCCTGCTAATCTGTTTAGAGTAGCATGTCATTCCTGGTTTGTATTGCCTTCAATCCAGTTGTATCCTGTTAAAAATCAACTTCTCCTTAGTTGACTGCCAAAGTGTCAAAGTAGCTTCAGTGGCAGCACCAGGTAGGTGAACTACTAATACTGCAGGTGAAAGTATGGCTTGCCATGATTCTCCCTGCTCGTGCCTTGGCCTCTCTATTGTGTTCTTTGTTGGAATTGTTTGATGCATCACTCAGGGGCTGTGTGTAATCTGGAAAGGACCAAGCATGTCCTTGAACTGGATGAGCTCTCTGTCTCAGTAGGGCTTATTTCTTGTCACACAAAGACCCATAAATATCAGAGTGCGTATGTATTCAGTCTTGGCTGAGACCATGCTGATGGGATACTGGTATTTTGTGATGCCAGTGCATCTCTGCTCAATCATCTGGAAAGGAAGCAGTGCTAAGAATTCTCTGTCAAAGGTCACTGTGAAGATCAAACATTTTAAGGACAGGGCAAGTAATATTAAGAATATTTTCTTGTTTGTT
This sequence comes from Vireo altiloquus, assembly GCA_013396875.1. Lineage (NCBI taxonomy): Eukaryota > Metazoa > Chordata > Aves > Passeriformes > Vireonidae > Vireo > Vireo altiloquus. The sequence goes on from VZRF01007629.1 coordinate 7,952, forward strand.
GAAAGCAGATAATTTTTGCTATATCCTTGAATCTCTATTGCCATGAAAGACAAAAAAGTACTATGGTTATGTAACACACTGTGGGCTAATAAACCATGACCCACTTAAGAAAAAAAAAAAGAATCTTCTTGTATGGAAGAGACTGTATGTGATATATCCTTGGGAGTGCTTAAGGGTGTCAGTGTAATGCCTTAAATGGCTGCCTAGGAACAGAGACTAGACAGGAATAAAGGAATAAAGGAGGTATTTATTTGAAAGGCCTTCAGATGTACACTTGTGAGCTCCAGAGGGTCCTGCCTCAGTGGATCCCAAAATGGGTGACAGGTCACGAGTTCGTCACACTTTTATATCAGCATAAATTCACCAACCAGAACCCAGCCAATGATGGAATTTCCCCAAGCTTTCCCCTCTCCCCAAGATGATGGTTTACAGTTCTTTATCTGGGTGTCCTTGGAGAGCAAGCGAGAGAGGCTTTGTTATGTCTATCTTAGCATGAGAGAACAGCACTTAACAAGCTACAGGAAACTTCAGGGTTACACTAGCAGTACAGGATTTCAAAAATATGAAAGTTAAAACCTAAGAAATCAAGTGCATATTCCAGTCTCTTCCTTTGTTGAAGAATTGTAGGGTGCAGGTGTTAAAGTTTGTGGTCCGTATGTATTTAAGAAAAGAAAAATTAAATTAGGGTATTTAGGTAGTAGTTATTCAATCTGATGTTTATGGAAAGAGAGAGCATTTCCAAAGAGAGGAAGATGTTAAGTTCTAGTATGTCTGAGCAGATAGATTCTTATGGATCACTCTTCAGGGCTGAATACAGAAAGAAATTTCTTTTTTTGAAAAATCATCTCTAGCCTGGTGTCTGAGCTAAACACCATGAAAGCTACTAGGTAGGTTTTCAACTTAAGTAGTACTTAAACTGTAACCTTAATTCTGGAGATCTTTTGATTCATACAAAACTTTTTGTATTTTGCCATACAATAACACAAGATTTTTTTCAAGAAAAAGACACCAACAAAAGTGCTAAGAGACAGCCAATATAGTTTTAATACTTCTGTTATTATGGGGCATGCATTCTTTTTGCCTCGTAATTAGCAGGCTCCTGCCATGGCTCTGCTCTTCCACATAGTTCTGATTTTAATAACAGGAGGAGGTATATAGAGAACATAACATTTTCTGAAGGAGACCAGTCCATGCCTCAGCATTACGAATGTAGCAAGAACTGATCCCTTGTCTGACAGCAGCCCAGAGTGCTCTATTTCCTACGAAACCATAGTTTATGAGCAATGTGCTTTTCAGATGTTACACGTGAAGTCGTGTCAGTGATGGCAGTAGCAATGGAGATATTTTCCAAGCTTTACACAGATTTTTCTTTCCATTTCTTTTTTAAAAAATGAATTATCAGTTCATCTCAAGTACTTATTTTTTCCTCATCTAACTTTCCCCAGCCCCCTCCACACCCGTCAAGCTATGTGAAGTCTTTCCAGCAAGACCTAAAAGCATGTGATATCCTCTTGGATTCATGTTTCATGTGGAATCTCAAGCTGAGAGAGGCCTCAGGATAGAGCCCTTACTGACAGGGGGATGGCAAGGCAGTCAGGATTGTGTAGGCGTGAAGAACTGAGGAATCAGGGCTGCTCAATATGTTTTTAATGAAACTAATAAATGCAGCCATTGAATGAAAAGAGCTGATTGACATGGGGAGTTTCTACTTCTCCCCTTCCATCTGCAGCCTTTTCAGTAGCAGAACAAAATAAAGAAGTTTAAAAGGAAACTGGGACATGTATTTTCAAAGAAATGTTATACAAAATTGAAGCAAAATCCTGGATAAAAGAAAAATTGTTCTTTTGCTACAAAAAGCCTAGTAAGGTTTTTCCATGTTCATTCCACAGAAAAGAATCAAACCCTCTCTCAAAGTTTCCAGTGAGCCAATGGAAGGTTCAGTAATGGAATAGCTGAAAAAAATTCAAAGTAAAAATTATTTTTCATTATCAGTTTCCTGACAGGGAAAAAATTGCTAGGAAAAACCAGCTGTCCCATTGCCTAATAAAAAAAAGAAAAAAGAGAAGAGAAAAGAGAAGAGAAGAGAAGAGAAGAGAAGAGAAGAGAAGAGAAGAGAGAAGAGAAGAGAAGAGAAAAGAAAAAGGAAAAAAGCTTTTGAGCTTTGAAATGTCTTGATGATAAAGAGGGAACATTTCCAAAGGAAATGCAGCCCTTATCTAATTATGGAAAGGGGTTTGTGGCCACACAGCTCTGACCTCATTGTACCGTGCAGGATCAGGCAGCGAATTGTCTGCACTGGGTAGGATGTGAATAGTCATGTCTTTGGGTAAAAGAGTGCCTCCATTTCCACATGTCTTATTTTCCCACCATCAGCATATTAACTTGTATCCAGTTCTGAAAGATGGGAACAGGGATGATGGATGACATTGGGAATAACTACACTGAAATCACAGTGGTATATTCTGAAGTAGGGAGCTAAGCAGAGGAGTTGTTTACAAATAGGTAGATAGCCAAAAATATGCATACCACAAGCTAAAAAATAATAACAGGTGAAAGCAGAGTATGACCATGGAATGGGAACTTGATGTAATAGGAATTCCTTAAGAGTGAGGGAGTGTTAAAATACAACAGAATATTTTAACACTTGCTGTAATCTCTAGAGTGAGGACACGTTAGGTCGTGAAGAGTAGGAAGAGGACTCTGCAGCTGCCAGACCCTTCTATATAGGTAAGATTTTATTAGATGAAGAAAACCAGATAGTAAAATATTTATCTATTAATGGCTGACAAGAAGCAACTGAAGTTAGGAGTAAATAAAAGGGAGCACAGCATTACTGAGTAACCTCCTCTATGTAAGCAGAATGCCAAAGAGCAGCTTGCAAATATTCAAATTCATAAAGGAAGAATTTTCTAGTAAAAAGTACAAAATCAAATGGAGAAGCTAGTGAAAAAGCTTTAGAACTGTGAGTAAGGATAGTCAGAGCCTTAGGCTGAGCAAGGAAGTTTTTTCTGAGTAACTTATAGTGGTCACAAATAACATACAGTAGGTTATATAAAGACTGCTTTTCTACCTTGCCATGCCATATCCTAACTTTACACTGAAATATTTTTCTAAAATATTCTTCTTTCTGCTCTTCCTCTTTATATCTTCCTCACACAAAACTATTATGACAATAATCCAGCTGTTTTCTTGCTGCTGTGGATATCTGCAGAAGACTCCCATACAAATCTGTAGATATAGATCAGAATGCCCCAAAGCATCCCTCAGCTGCTTAATCTTATACCTTGCACATGCTGAAAATAAAGAATAAAATTTGGGAGGTGTAGGAGGCTACTCCACAAAATTTAAGGTCAAATATTGGCACAGTTCTTTGTAGGAACAGATGTCCAAATGTCATGTAAAAGTTAAAAAAAAAAGCAAACCAAACCCCAACCCTGTTTATTCATAGCCACAACAAAGATTATTTGTATTTGAAAAATTATGTGGTCAGGGCCTGATGATGGACAATGGCTAACATTTTTATTCCATAACTAGGCTAGTCGTGCTGGCCCTCCACTGAATCCCACAAATATCCAAATTAAACTAAATTCGTTTAGAACAGATTTTCTGTAACTCTCACTTCTCATTCTGGATCCTAAATAAATAGGTGCATGGTGTGCATCACATGAAGTGGGCAGCAAAGCTGAGCTCTGACCAGTCAATGAGAAAGGTGTATTTCAGGGTCAAACTCACTGGTATCAATAGAAGGTTTGTCTTAACAGTGAAAGTGGATCAGTGTCCACTCTGGGCCAATCTGTTGTGAGTGCTTGTGCTATTGATAGACTATTCTAGGAGGGTGGAGTTTTTTTTAAGTACAGGAAAAGGAGTCAGGAAGAAAAGAATAGAAGTGGCTTGAAAAAACACTTGATTAATTAACCTCCCTTCCCCAGTTCTTACTTCTTCTCTTTGTTGTAGTGAACCATCTATTTAATCAGGGAGTTGTCATCAGATGAGTGGGTTTTGCATATATAGGCACTTACTTCACCGCTTGTCACAAATTTGGCTATCAGATCTTGATAGTCTTCAAGATTTATTCCTCCTATGGACAAACAAGCTGGAAACCTTGTGATAAAATGGATCTTCATGAGTAACTCTTATGAAAACATGAGATCATCTTTAAGGAGGTGACTAGATTCCTTTGAGGTATTGCAAGTGAAATATACCCAAACTGAATCCTTCAGTTCATGATTTAGATTTCTAGAATTTTGTTCCCTGGAACTCAGATCCAAAAATCACAACTTCTGCCAGTGCCAGGGCTGGATCACGTTTTTGTGAAAATCAGAATCATTGCATTGGCTTTACAGGCAACACATGCAGGCTCTAAATGTCTGATTAAAAGATGAGACTTTTCTATTCAAATATTTTTTAAATATTGGCAATATTTGCCATGTTTGCAACATTTGAGGAGAGCATTTTTTGCCATAGTCACAAACAGTTAAAATTAGATGGGTATTCAAAAGATGTCCCAGAGACTTAGGAAGGATGAAGTTTTGCAGTTTTGTTTCTTCTTTTCTTTTGTTTTACTTGCAATTTGTGCAGCTTCTTGGTGCTAATTTGTGGTTTTCAGAAAGTTATGGAATTAATTTGTAGAAGATAAATAATTAATTAAAAAGCCAGGTTCAGTCTTATGTGTACTTAGTCCTCAGGCCTCCAGAGAATTTTAAATGGTTCAGAAATACAAATTCCTGATAAAAATTTGGGAATATGCTGCTATTTTTATAACTTATTCCCCCACCATATAATTTAAATAATTGTCTCCTTACCCACCCACCATGTTTAGGAAAGAAAAGAACTTTGCACAGTTGCATTACATATGACAGGGAAAAAAGAAAAGAGGAAATGTTAAAAAA
>VZRF01007629.1:12865-59360 GCA_013396875.1 Vireo altiloquus
AAAAAAAAAAAGGAAAAGAAAAGAAGGTGCGCAACTCATGCACAACCACACAGCTATGTCAGGAAAATCCATCTACAAACACCAGAGGTTTATGTCCAAAAAGGAGACAGAGGAGTCCTGTAACTTTATTCAAATAAAGGGAGAGGCCATGGGGCATTCCCCTGGGGCCTCTCAAATTTTTGGAGGGCGCAGCCTCCTATTTATCCTAATTTCCCAGCCACATTTCCCTCTCTCTTTCCCCATTGGCTGAGGTACTTGAGAGGTACAGACTTCCCAGAATGCCTAATACTTAAGACTCCCTTCTAAAATATAACATACCTTTAATTTTTAATTCTTATGGAATTTATGGTTCTTCCCATTGTTTCGTTAACTTTTCAATATCCAATTTCATTTATCAGCAGACCTACAGTTTGTTTGTAAAGACAAATCTCTTTCTTGCCATTCATCAATCAGTGGAATCCTTCTTTTTTTGTTTCTTTTCTCTCTCAGTGCTAGTTTTATCTAGCAGCAGGCCCACAGAATGTTTGTAAAAACTAATTCCTCCTTCCTCTCATATGGAAATGCAGAAGAGAAGAAATAGTCTCCAGTTCCAGAAAAACTTCCTGTTCCTAAAGAGGTGATTAATTGTGCTTGAAGTTAGGCACACTCTATATGCCTTGCAAAGCTGGGTTATAGGAGGAAACTGTGTGCTGAGTAAAACATCCTGATCTTATTTCTTTAAACGACTTCTTGTTTTTAAGATCTCGTCTGTTCGGTCTGACAGGAGAATTGATAATCACAGGGCAAAATTGATCTAGGCTCTGGAGCAACTGATTACCAGCAGGTCAGCTGAAGCCTATCCTGCACTGAGGACTAATTGATGGAGTTTTCCAGTTGCTAAGGAAGCTGCTGGAGAAGACTGTGAAACCCAGCATGTGTATTTCAGACTATGTTAGTACTGAGACAGAAACTGGGAACATATCCTCATTCTTTATGTCCATCCACACTTGCAAATGTCAGGGTGCTAGAAAAATTATTTATGGACAGATTGTTATTTACATTCTGGTACCTTTATATAGCTGGGTAGAAGAGCCTTGATGTAGAATTAAGAAAAAAAACCGGCACTGAATTATAAAGTGGAATAAATAGCTTTTCTGTAAATGTGAATCAGACCTCAAGTATTAGGAGCTCCAGAGTGAAAGAATAGCATTGTTAAAAGATAACAGGGCAGAGAGGCTTAAATTCAGGTACCTAATTGCTTTGCAGACATTCAGCATGCAAAAATACAAGGCAAAAACTTGGTAGGAAGGGTAGGACAGTGTGATGAATAAAGACATTTACCGCTAGGTAAATCAGGAGTAGTTCTCCTGTAATCAACATGTTGGTGTAAATTGATCCTGGAGCAAGATAGGACTCTGAGATAAAGCTTCTCAAATATCTTCCCTTAATATTGAAAGGATTGTCAGCCGAACCACTGCAGTACAAGAGGATAAAAGGAGAGTGCTTGGGAACTAATTAACAAGTTACCAGCTGAGTGGGTCTCATTATTTTGAAATGTAAATACTTTTGTTGATTAAATCTGGATCATTAGCTCTGGTCTTTGATGGAGGAAGTTTCATCAGAAGCGAAAAACGAGGAAGCAAGGAACTTTGTGGTGTTATTGAAATATCTGGTCTTTTGGGAAATGACCCAAGAATGTACAGAGAGCTGAACATACAAGCTTTTATAGTTGAACTATCCTGTGCAACTCGAGCTGTGAGAGGCTCTTGCTCTCTTCACATAAAGAAAAACATGACTTACACTGACCAGCAGTTACCAAACAGTTAAATGACAAGAAAAATTCCTGTTTAGCAGGATCTTAATAATGTTTCGTATAAATGTAAGCTCTAGCATAGAACACACGAAAGTTTCTTGTCAGATCCTTACCATAGATTTTTGTCTATTTCAGATGCTTGAAGTTCCTGTTCATGAAACTAAATTTCTGCCCACGTAAAAAGGTGTATCGTGGATTTAAACACCTTCCCACCTGACTTTCATAAGAGTAATCATTAATTTAAACATCTCCTGAAAGGCACATTTTTTTAATATACAAGGTCAAACTGTATCCTGATTATAGGGCACAGCAGAGGAAAAACATTGAAGTGAGCAAAACAACCATGGGTAACAAAGCTGTCCTTTCAAAACTTCTGGTTTTGTGCCGTGGGTTTCTAGCTCTGAGATATGTGTTCCACTTCCAAACAGCATATTCTTGACCTGTGTCAGGGAGCCAAGACCATCATATTTGGATTTTGCAATCCACTTTTCTTCTGTCTTCTTTCCAAGTGCAGCAGGAGACTCCCCAGGCATTTTATTACCAAAAATTGTAGTGAACTTCCATCTACCTTGGGGGACTGTTATATGAAATACAGTTACCTATATATTGAAGGACCAGTGGGGATGATCTGAAGTATTACTGCACAGCACTACAGCTCAGTCATCCTGTCGAATTACCATACTCTGAGTACTGCAACTTCATGAAAATAGTGAGCAGTGTTTTTCATGAAGTTTGTGGTGAAGGCTTTGGGTAAGCTGACCAAACTTGCAATTACAGGTTTATCTCCAGCTCCACGATCACTAATTATTGCTCAAGTTCAAGTTGGATTTATCACAGTTGTTTTCACTGCAAAGTAAAACGCAATGAAAATAGCACAGAGTAGGCATACAAGGTGATTTTTTTCTGTGAGTTAGTTAATACATCTCTAGTAGAGCATTATCCAAAATTACTCATACCCTCTCAAACAATGACAGCTCTAGAAAAAAGGCAAATGATGACGCTCCAATAATGTTTGCCTAGCAATCAGTGAGTGGTAAATACATCATTCAGGACATCTTTGTTGCAGGTATCTATTAGGAAAATGGAGAACGGAGGCCCTCCAATTAGGAGTATGTAATAAATGCTGACATCGAAGATGTCCATTCCGTGAATCCTTTTTAAATTATCCATTTATCTTATTCTCAATCAGTACTACAGAAACTCCTACTCCAGTTGTCTACCTCCCAGTATCCATACCTTCCATTTTAATGTTATCTCCCACATGTAAAAATGGATGTTTGTCCCTTGGGTCCACAAAACCTCTGCTGGTTCTTCCTCCAAAAATGATCAGTACCAGCTTTATCAAAGGACGTAGTCCTGCCTCTGGGGAGATATTGAAAATATGCTGCCATGGAATGTTTCCTCCTATTCCTTATAACTGCATAGTGTCCTGATATAGACTTCATATATTTTGACTACATTAGATCCATCTTTTTCCTGAAAACACTTGTTTCCTTGTTTTTATTTGACTGATACTAAGATTGGTCTTCCTGTGTACCAAAACATTGAGATTTGCAAATTAAGGGCTGGAGTCTTGAGTAAATTCTCCTTCAGCATTTCATACTGCTGGGGTGGCAAGGGAGTCAGCAATATTCTTGAAACAGTGAGGGCTGGGCTTCGAGCTCTTTTGTGTCACTGGAGCACTCAAAGCAGTTACAGATTAGTGCAGCGAACCCCACATGTTCAGTGAATGAAAGCTGGTTCCAGTTGTTTGTTTCTGCAGTGCAGGGCATTGAGAACCTCTTACAGGAGAGATTCAGCAGTCATTCTAAGCAACTCCATCAAGGACAGATTGTTAGTTGTTTTCTTTATGCTATTTTCTGATTCTGTTAGCATCTGTAAATGTCTCAATATCCAGCATTTTTCCATTACAACCTTTATAATTTTTCGCTGCTTCTCCCAGGACAAATACTAGCTGTGGAAAGATGAATCTGAATGGCTTTTCTTTTTAAAATATTATAGTCTTTTCCTTTCCTTCTTTTCTGATAGCTTCCTTATTGTTTTTGGTATCTGAGTCACAAAAAGATGTCACACAAAGGTTATTTACAGTATAATGATGTTCAATGGTGTTGAAAGCTCAAGTTCATTAGCCTCACATTTAAGACTATTAGAGCAGAACGGCTGTAGTGAAGCATTGTGTTTGTGATTTGCACAATGTTTCTGAAAAGCATACAGCACAGATTCTCCAGATACTTACTGCTTCCTTTCTATCCTTGGAGCTCATTCTCATTTGCAATAGCATCCAGTATTGCAGAATGGAGATTGATGGAACCATTCAGCACAGTGTCAGCAAGTGTACGTCACCTCTGCTCTGACCATCACCGAAGTTACTGGGAGAATGAGTCAGAAAGGATTTGAGCAGAAGATGTTGTTGGTACCATAGTGACCATGCAGTTGCTAAGGATGTGATTAGCACTCCGATTGCAGGAACAGGAGAGTTAATTGCTATGTCCTCATTCCATTTCTCATGGGGAATACCTGTTTTCCAGTTCTACAAGAAAAAAAACCCCTCTGCCTCTTGATTTTACAGCATCTAAAGCCAGCACCTGGTTGACCCTGAACATCTTCTTTATGAAACTGGAATATTTAACTGTTATCCTCTTACAGCCGCACATGCAATGCTAACAATTGCCCTTTTGCTCTGTTTTTATTTGCTGTATTTCCCCCTCTCATGCACAACATTCACTTACTTCCTCATTCGCCTCTGGAAGTTCGATAGCTTTTTTTGTCTGTGAGTCTGAAATGCAGCTAATAAGCTGAAGAAGGCTCAGGGAAATGAACTAAAATGTCTAGTGGGAAGAAAAATGGCACTGTAAGGAAGGGATAAAAAAAAGCTCAGTGTAATAGAGATTGATCACTCAATCTGTCCATGCCCTCAAATAAAACTCAGTGAATTTAAAATGTTAGGTTACAGTTAAGAAGCTGAGTTGTCTATGTGGATAAAATATAGTTTCAGATTATCATGGGGAGCCATTTATTTATTTTTGCATATGTGAGTCATTTAGGCAGTCCCTTTATGTGAGTGAAAATATGTTTATTTTCCCACTCCCTGCTGGTGTGTGTTCTATTAATATCACACTAGTTGCAATAGATGGATACACTAGAAACTATTTGGTGTTGAGTTTGTTTTTCATGTTTCTTTTTCTCTTCTTTTTTTTCTTCAGGCAGCTTTTTTTGTAAACCAGTTCAAAAGCCTGCAGGCTCTTTTCATACAAGTTTTCCTCCATTTTTAAAGCAGGCCTTAACCCTACAATAACAATCCACAAGGAAGCAGTAGCCTGTGTAAGGTCTGAGATGTTTTTTATCCCTTTCAGACAAGATGGAAGTAACACTGTATTTCCCTAGCTTCCCAAAACAAAACATTGAAGAAGCGGCCCCACTTCCAGCTGCTTCAATTTGATTAAAATTAAGGGAAAAAAAGCTAGAAGGTGTCAAAAGAGATGCTAAAATTAATAAAAAAGGAATAGTGTTGTGAGAACACAATAGTATTGTGTTTATCACCAACCACAACTACCATCTCCCCCACCCTCACTAAGGACATTCCTGGTAGCTGCTGCCACAGCTGTTGCTCCTTTCCTCATGGCAGAAGGTAATGGAACACTGATAAATTTTTTCCTTTTTGTGCTCCCATAACCTCTTGGAGCTGTTTCTCTTTCCTCTGCCCTTCCTATAACTCTGTTTGGATTTTAGTAAATTATGGACACTCCAAGAAGGGATCTGCTGCCATGTCATGCTTGGTGCTGTACACAGAGACTACAATGAGAATACTAAAGTATTTATTATCTAAAGAGCTGAGACACAACAGGTTTACAAAGGAAATCAGCGAAGAAAATGGATGTGAAGTGCTCCCAGCTGAGCGGAGCACTTCCCAGCTGAGGGAGGTAACAGGCAGATGAGAGCTCAAAGTCCAGGAGCTGGAGCCAGAAGACCTGACTTTCAAGTCTGACTCAGCTGTTCTTGCTTATGTTAAAATGAGGGAGGAATTAAAGCAACCATACTGGATGGAAATTCCCTCTCTGGGATGGAGGTAATGGGGATTGTACTGTTGGTTCCAGGCAGTTATCTGTGGGCTGCTGAACTCACATTCTACTACTCCTGCTGTCTGTAGAAAAGCAGGATGGCAATGAAAATGAAATTTGCTTCACACCCTCAGTCAGCATGACCCAGTTAGCTTGCAGCAGACATCAATCAGGATGTTTGCCTCTGCCTGTGACTGAGCAACAAGCCTGCTCTAGGCTCCCTGGCTTGGCTCTTGCTTTGTCCCCCATTTGTCTCCCATTTGACATGTGTCACTCTCCTTGTGCTGCATACTGTCTAGGTTGCAAGGTATGTGCTATCTATCGGGAAGAGGAACTGTCTTTATTTTAAATGTCCCTATATCTTTTACAGCATGGCCCTGACCTCTTGGTATTGGTCTTAAGAGCTACAGAAATAGAAATTAATACATAAATTCTCACAACTTAACAATAAAGGAAGGTGAGCTGGTCATGACCCTGGTCTTCAACCATAGGCTGTCACTCCATGATAGAACATGTATTTTGAATGTAACCTCATCTGCTTTCTTCTTTTGGGAAAGTGCTTTGTTCTCTTTGTTCTTTCTTGATCATATATTTTGGTTCACATACAGCCCATCTATGCCCTTGCCCCTGACAGTGGGAGGATAGTAATTTTGAAAGGGCATTAATGGTCTTATCATTTTGTCCATTCTTCAGATAGATCATTGAAAGTCCTGGCTCTTCCAAAGATACCACTGGATCATAAGCAAACGCTATATAAAAGTGAAGAGCTACATATTCTGCTCCACTGGCTTATGCAAACAGATAGGAAGACATGAAGAAGCTTCCTGGAGAGAGAATCTAGAAAAACCAGTCGCAGGGAGGTACAGATAGGAAGATTGCATTGGAAACGAAAGCAGGAAATGAAGAACAGCTATAATGGTGTCAGTCCTACTTTCCTAAAGTCCAAGGGAGATGTGTCAGCATCTACAAATAAGAGCACGATCAAGATGTAAGAACTTATCCCCTCATTGCCTGCTGCTTGCATTGGATATGCTGATATTATCTGCTTTCTCAGTCACTTCATTCAGCTAAGGAAATAATCATGGTAAAACGTGTCATATGTCTTCCCCAGGAACAAGTTTGCAACATCTGAGTGTCTTTGATCTAGGACATAATTTTCCTCTGGTGTTACTAGCAAAATCGGTGGTATAACCTTATGAGTCATCTTGTACAGCAGAAGTTTTTGAACATGTTCTGCTTCATAATGCTGCATAACTTTTAATAAGTCTTTTTCCAAAGTCCTCAGGCCCTAGGAAGCCAATTTATAACATATCCCTTTTTAAATGCATGTGCCAGAAACCCACACTTTCAGCATGTCAAGAACAGGAGCCTGACATTTTCTTAAACCTGTAGCTGGGATCCTAAAATAAGAACCAGAATTTTCAGGAGATTTGAAATCTAAAGGGCTTCCACCCATTATCAAGATATTACATATTTGGTCCTTTTTGAAAAGCCAGAAAATAACAAAAGACAGGGCTTGTAATGTAGGATTCATTTTCTACCATGTGTGAAGTGTTGTACAGCATTTTACACTGGTTTCTCTTTAGAGTAATAGTCCCCACTCTAGACTGATTAGAAGACTGGACCAGAATTCAGAATTTTCAGCATCTCTTATTGTTGACCATATCTCTTGGCTGCAGTTTCACCTTCTATAAAATGAAAGGTGGGAAGGGAGGATAAAAATGTAAGGGGAAGAGAGGAAATTAAGGATGACCAGTCTTAGGAAGCAGGTTGAGACCTCCTGATGAAAACATGGCAGAAAAGATACTGTGGGACTCCATAATCATACTGAACTAGAATATGTACAAACAGCATCCCTGGGAGAAGGAGAATTTGTTCTTACATTTACATAGGGAAGTAAGTATAATTATTATAGGACTGCACAGTCCTAATGTATTGACAGGGGAATTGCTGCTCTGTTTTGCAGCTCTGTCTTACAACCAACCCTGTGCCTCAGAAGTCACTGCCCAGTTACATGATTCTGCTGGAGAAACTTCTGTTACTGCTCTAAAGACACAAAAAATAAATCTATACTACATGGCTTTTGGAGAGCAAACGATGTCTGTGCCTGAAAAATTACTTCCTTAGCAACTATTTATACTAATGAAGCATGTTCCTTGTGTGGGAGCAGATCCCAGGAGATAAGAGCATTCAGCATTCTATAACTTGGGGTAGCAGTGGCAGGACTGGGCCTTGCTGAGGTTTTTTTTTAATTTTATTTTGTTTGTGGAGTTTTTTTTCATGACTAGCAGCCTCCTAAGCAACAAAAGAGATAGGAGGAAAAATAGCAACTAGGCTAATAACAAAACTAAGGGAAATTCCCACCTGAGACATTGTAAGAAAGGGAATTAGCTGTCCCCTTGAGCCTTGTGACACTTATTCAACAGAAAAAGTTGTTCAAATTTTCATCCTGTCATCTGATGAATATGTGGGGTATATGCTTAACAGATCTTCCTTAATGTAGAGCAAAACTCCCACCTTGCCTTGCCTTCCCTTCTGTTTGCTTTTTCAAAAGCAGCAGTGTAACAATTGAAGAGAGAGACAGTCTTTTTAGGAGTTAAATTTGTAGAAACCAGCTTTTATTCCCAGATTGCCTTTAAATTGGAATAAGAGCCCATCATTTCTACAGGCTTGCTCTTTCTTTTCAAGCCACAAAAGGCAGCAGAATCTTCAGTCACTTCCATAAGGGCAGCTCCTGCATAGCTTATAGCTTCCTCATTTCTCACAGGCCTTGTCTCAGATCTGTCTGAAAGATGTGGTTTCTTAGGGCTGACACTTGCTTTGTCTCTAAGTATTTATCCTGATGCTCTAAGCATGTTCCTACAAAACTGAAACTTGTTAAAGTGTGTTTCCAGAGCATGCAATGGTGAGCTCTGACTTAACACTTCCACAGGAAACCACAGTGCAATGCATAAGGTCTTTCAGTTTGTCCAACTTCCCAAAGTATCAAAGAACTCTCAGAACAACCTTTGGCTGAACTCAGGTATGTCCAAAAACATACACCAATTTATGAAGGTACCACCCTTACTCTAAATGCCCTGCAAGTTCTTTCCAGTTTTTGAGGGTTTTCAGCACATACATTACTTAATCAACATGCAGTGTAAGTTACGTGTTGATCTTGGCTCTTCTTCTGTGTGACATTTTGCACGGTTTTTCAGTATTGGAGCTTCTTTTCTCATCATCCCCTTGTGGTTTTGTTAAGGCCTTTTCATGTTGGTAATGCAATTACCAGCTATGTCTAATAATCCTCATCATTTTTACAGAAAACAATAATACAACCAAGCAGAAGAATTAATGAAGTCTAGTTTTCTCAGAAACTGTGTCCCCACCCACACGCAGTCTGTAACCCACTTCTCAATTTCCATCATAAGTGTGCCAAAAGGCACCCGCAATTTCCTCTGCTCTTCTCTTGGAAAGGCCCTCCCCGCCAGCTCTTTTCAAACACATCCTAATTACTGACCTCAACGTGTACCCCTTTCCCACTTAAAGGCACAAACATGGGGTTTGTACTCCATGCAGCCGCCTTTTCTTATGGAGCTTGCAGGAACTTCTTGCTTTTGTGACCTCTTTCACATTGCTAGTTTGGCTGAAGGCAGCCAGCTGGTTCACGAGTTATTAAGGAGAGGCTGAGAGATAGACAGTATGATCTCTCAGGCCTTATTTCTTGAGGAAAAGAGGATAAAAACAGAAGGTGATTAGAGCCCAAGTGTTTATGTCTATGGCCCTGGGCTTTTAGAGGCATCTTTATCCCATAGACTTGGTGATTTTGTTGAGGAGTTATTGTGTGTAGTCCTGCATATTATCTAATCATTACATTTTATCATCATCCACTAAGGACAATAGAAATGTTTTAGTATAACGGTTGATTTGTCTAGTTGGCTATGAGAGACTGGGAATTGCATTAACCAAGGCAACAATTCCCTTCTTTTTAAAACAGCTTGGAAGTTTCCAGGGACCTTGTCTAACTCTTGATTCCCCTCCCTTACTGTTCCCTGTCTTCTGAGTTGGCACAGGCAGCCAAAAGTGCCTGCTGCCCAAGGAGTGGATGGCATGGCTTCCTGTAGGGCTGTCAACATAGTTCTTTTAATCAGTCAGGGATTTGTTGCTGAATGAAAGAAATCTCCCCCGGACATCTTTCAAGTGAATGGTTTCCACAGAATTCCCTACCCAATTTGCCGTGGGAAAGTGGGTAAAAAGGTTTTGGAAATCAAGCTGTGGACTCAAGCATGTTAGGATTTACAGGGTCAGATGCAGCATTGCTAGGGCCAGGAGAAGTCTGACTATGGACTCAATGAGTGCAGGATTAAGTCCATTGCCGCTTAGCTACCATGGTGACAGAAACATTAGAAATTTCTCAGGCACTGCTGGTGTGCTGGACTAATTTCAAGCTTAAATTTGGAATAGTCAGTACAGCAAGTTTAACGCTGCCTTTTAAATTATAGTCAGCTATCTTTTCTCCTTGAACATATTAAACAATACTTATTTACAATATTTACATCTTGGAACTGCATTGTAGTTTTACAAATTCTCTTCCTTTCCATCTAGAAAAAATGACTACTCAACAAAGAGGATGGCTTCTCCTTAAGTAGTTTCTGTTTCCACTCGTGGGTTTAGAAAATGCTGTTGTTCTTTAGTGAAGAGTCCTCTGAGACACTTCAGCTTTCTGTGAGGTCAAAACTCCTCACTGGTTCACTGCAGCCTCCTCCTGACACAGCATCATATGAATGTTCCTGGTGGGTTTCTCTCAAGTATTTGTGTGTTTTAAGCTGAGAAAGAGGTGGTGTCAGTAATTTCGAAGAATACTATGGCACCATGTCAACATTTGTGTTTAGTCCTCAAAGTAAAACCTGTTGCACTTCCTATAGAAATCTAGAATGTCTCAAAAAAAAAAAAAAAAAGTGACCTTTAAGCAGGATGTGTTTCATTAGAATACCTGTTAAACATTCTATCAAATGCTTTTCATGTTTTTTCTTTAGAAAAGCAGAATGAGAAATTTGCACTACATTACTAAAAATACTATGTGGAAGAAATGTGATGGGCAAAATATATTTGTTAGCTCTAGGATGCTATGCATTTTTGGGCTAGATCTGTGCTTGAAACAATCTCTTTTCCTTTGAAACCTTTTTTTCATTTTAAAGCTCTGTGTCTCAGTATGAATACACGGCTGTGAGTAGGGCCCATTCTGTGCTCTGTGGTCCATTTTGTCAGGTACCTTATGTAAGTGGGTTCTCTTTCTCTTCAGTTCACATGTGCTTTGCTGAGTAATCTCACTTTCTACTAAGAGTAAGACTTTCAGTAGCCATATAAGCTTCACTGTGTTGGCCTCACTGGAGATACTGAAGTCACATAAAAAATATTTTTACTGTTCAAATAGAGCCTCGAAATTGTTATGCAGTAGGTGTTGTTGCATTTGATGTACAGGGAGGTAAACTAAATGGTGTCTATCCCTGAAAGTTTACAGCATGGGAAAGTGCCACGTTAGCTGATTCAGAAAATAAATACTTTCTTCTTTTCTGGTCACTTTTGCATCAACATAGATACTCTAAGAAGATCTTCACCTGGACTGAAGAATAACATCAGTGGGACTGACCAGACTGCCCAATTTGAGTGATCCTATACCAGTAGGTGTAGGGCTAGCACAAGCGTTGTCTCAACAGCTAACTTAGAGAACTCAAATGGAGTTCCTTATTTTCCTTAGCAGCTAGCTGAAGAACTCAATTTCCCTCTGATATTACAAAGAAAGCACAGAGTAGATAAATATCAGGTTCTTAGTAGCCTGGACAAAACCCATATATTACTACTGAAAAAACCTTCATGACCCATCTTATCCACAGAGTCTAAAGGAAGTGATAGTTTCTGGAACTTAGTCTTTTTTAATCCCTGGGACACTGTGCCACAAGATAATCAGGAGGTAAAGCCAGCAGCTGTCTTGGATCCTTGGAAGTTCGTGAGATCCACAGAAGTAACTAAGACAAGTAAAACTTGCTGAATGAAACATGTATGTATATGAAAAAATATCTGCTGAACAGAGTCATACACATTGGAAAAGGTTGAAAACTGAAGGTTAAACATACAACCCCACAATTTGAAGGAGAACACAGAAGAGGAAAGCTTGAGACTTCATTGACTCAAGTAGACAACCATGCCCAGAAATGCTCCCCACAGAGCAATCCTAGGAGATAGATAGTCTTCTATTTTCCATTTCCAACTTTTTTGATTCCACACATTTCTGTGTCCTTTAAATAGAACAGGACTCCTATCAATCTCTTGATCTGTTCTGCTGGCACATGCAGTGACAGTCCTATGAAGCCATAAGGGTTTTACTGACTTTTTTTTTCCTAAAAAAATGTATCCAAATTGCTTTTGGATTCACTGCTTCTCCACCTCATCATTCTGCTACTTCTCATTTCTTTGCTGATTACGTTGCATAACTTCTCTCCCACTTGCAAGATATATGCTTTACTTTATAACATTTCTCATGCACTGAAAAAAATGCTAAGTCAAGGTGTTACCAGAGCTGGAAGGTCTAGGCTTCCTCCGCCTGGCATAGCCATCATGTAGCAGCCATCATGTGAACTTCAAGTATAGATTATTGTTATGGAGCTTGTATTACCTTGGCTGTTCGCCCAGCTTGTCCTTGATAACTCAGGGTCACAAAAAATGAGTAATACTCTAGTTCTACTCAAAAAGACACAGGATCATCATGATGGAGATGGCCTTAGCATTCAAGAATCCTTTAAATTTGGCACTCCAAATTATATGAAAAAAATGGTTTAGGTTGCTTTCCATGAATAACTGCTATTAAACTTTGTTCTTCATCTTGCTCCTTCCCAAGACAGGTATTGATTCCCAGTTGCTTGGATGCCAAGAATATCCTTGGATAATATTTTGGGAATTTAAGGCACTAAGTTTCTGAAATGAATGGGATTTTCTGGATAGCAGACAAAATATATCAGGATAGATTTGTCCATGCACAAGTAGCTTAATATCTGTCTCTGATGTGGGATCAATGCCAAGTAATGCATTTTGACTGTGCAGTCTTGTGCAATCATTTCCCCAATAGAATTATATTCTTCTGCTGTGGGATGGTTTGTTATCCCTGTGTATGATTCTTTTATAATATTTCCTAGTCAACTGTTTGACCCCAAGCTGGCTTTCCCAGATTTCTACATCTAGATAATGATCCCTTTAAGAGTTTTCCCAATCATGCCGTGATTGGTTCAGACCAATGTCACAGGTGACTGGTGAAGCAAACACTAAGGAATTCACAAGCAATTCCAGTACCACAAGTGGTCAACCACAAGGGACATCGTTAATCCAAATGAAGACTCATTTTTCAAGTGGAAGCTAAAGCATAAGCCCCCACGAAACCTGAGTAAAAAAATCTTTCATTTGTTTTTAACTGGGTAGTTTGAGGAAACAAAATCCCAAAAGGCAAATCTAAAGACTTTGCAGAAAGAGTGACTGAAGTGAGAAGATAAAATTTGGAGTAAAGTGGCCTTTTTCATAGATTCATGCATTTCTCTTTTGTGTTTAGAAACTAGGAACACAGAAATAAAACACAAACTTTTATTTTTTGTGTGTTAGACGATGGCAGTGGATGGGGAATACTTGGCTGCAGTCAGTTGAATGACCTGACCTGGCCCAAGCACTAAATGACATAAAGGCCTGCACTGCAGTCTCAGGATAGGAACTTCTGTTGTGTGTCTCTGGCAAATAGACTTTTACACCTAATTATCACAGAGTGTGTTGCCTGCTTGTGTGTTCCTTGCTGTCTGTTTATTGCTTGTGCTCAGTATCTCCCTCATTAATTTTATCCTTCTTCCGCCCTGTGCCTCACTAATCAGAGCTAAGTAACATTCATCAGTAATCCTTTTCCTCCTCAGAACTCTCACAGGTAAAGCTGTGTGTGTGTTTGAGAACAGGAAGAGTTTGCTTTTTAAAAACAAGGGCTGTCTTTTCTAGACACTCATGCCGAAGAAGCTAAAGCAAGGAAAATGGCATGATTAGTCCATTTGTGACTATCTGTTTCCTCTTTCCCACTGCTAAACACAGTATGCTTACATCCTTGTCAGCACAATAAATCTCCAATATTTTTGCAAATGCTATCCCTCCTCTAGGGATTTTCCACTGAAGTTGATACTATGCAATTTTAACCAACTCTCCCTAAATTACATTGCCTTCATTTGAGGCATTCTCAACAACAGAATGCAGCTGTGATGGGATGTGCCTTTGGTCAGAGTACTGAGGGGAATTAAAAGGTGTGATAATGACATTGCATTTACTCTTTGTGCTTACCACTTCTGAATAGTGCATTCATATTCTTTGCCAGCTTGCAGAAAAGAAGCGGGTTTTATGAATGCCTACCATGCCCATAAACAGACCCTGTGAAATTTGGCAGACAGGAGCAAGTGATGACAGGTTGTTATCAAATTATTCATTTATATTTTATACCAACAAGCATCATACAGATTTGTTGGAAGACAGATACAAGAAATATAAAATGCATTCTAGACAAGATCTTCATTAAGAGTACCCGAGTTTGCTAATCCTGATGCCCAATCATAACCCGTGGTAATTTTGTCTTATTATTTGTCCCCTCTAAGCTTAGTGGTAATGAAAACAAAGCAGCCTTGGCCAGCCACTTATGAGGAAGGAAATTGTTGGTACAGCATGTGTCAATAAAGCAATAGGTTCTGCTCTGGTTTTGTGTATAATACCACTGGACATCCCAACTGGTCAAGGAAACCCAGCTCTAGATGAAGCCAAAAGAAGACTTGGGGAATGAGATAAAGCTTATCAGGACCATGTGTACCTACAGCCTGTTGGCTAAAGGGAGGCCAAAACCAGCTCAGGTTACTCTGATTTTCAATCAGAGCCTGACCTTTCTATCTGAATTAGGGCCCCAGATAACATTTGGAAAATTGTCTAAAACACACTGAGAACATTCTTCTGTGTTTCTGAGCAGGTTTTTTCTGGTTAAGACTCTTCTCAATTTTCATATACCGTGAAAGATATTCAAGTCTAAGAGTTTTTTGCTTGAAATAGAATCTACACAAAAGAATGATGTTTGGAGCATAAGCAGCTTACCAGGAAGTAACAACTTGAATTGCAAATGCTTCCCCAGAAGGTGATCTGCCAGAGGTGCTTTCTACAGTCCCCTCAGAACTGTAGGTTTTTGCTCTTCCATCATGTGATGCTCTAAGAAATGAGGCTACACACGTTCATTTAATATTATAGTTCCCTTGTGATATGTTCACTTTCCTTAATGAGGGCAGTGTTGCTAACTTGTTAGGAGCCTGAGGACTGTATCAAATTAACATAGCATGGAGGAAAAATTAACAGAGAGAGGAGCTCCATGTGTGAAATGGAATGAGATCACTGATAGTCTTTTTGTCAATCTTTATTTTTGTACCACAGACAAAATGTTAACAAGGATAATATAGAACACTGTTACTCAGAACTGGGATACCCTTGTTTTTTTCGATAACCTGAATGACAAAAAAGTAATTAAACATTCACAGTACTGATTATATAATAAACAGGCACAATACAGGTGTTTAACTGTGAGAAAGAAAGGGAAGGAGCATGAATCTTGGTAAAATCACTGGGGAGAAATGACCATGAATAGAAGAATCTTCTAGTTTGTCATGACAACTTTTTGTTTCGCATGTGTTTACATGAGTGAATCGAAAGTCACACTATCATTTCAGTAGGATAATGCTGTGCTACTGCTAATATGCAAGAGAGCAGAATGCAGCTCTTCCCATACTTCATCATAAAGCAAAACTGTCAAGGGCCAGAGGAAGCAACAAAGGAATGCAGGAGAGAAAGCCAAGATTTGTGAAGTAAGGGGAGTTTCAGCAGAGACATCCACACTACATTTTTCTTTAAAATTTTCCTTTGCAAAACACGGTTGGTAGAATACACAATCTCTGCAGTGATTTTTGTCAGCCATACATGTCACATTGTTACAAGCTCAAAAGATACACAGAGAAGTCAGCAAACTGGGAGGGTGTGTGAAATACAGAGCCTATGTAAAATTTGTAAACATCAGTTTGCTGCAGCTTTGGCCTTTTAGCAGTTGTGCTTTGGCTTGTGCAATGATAGTTCCTGAGAGGGGCTGTAAGCACTCCTTGTAGGACATCTGTTCTGCAGTGGCAATGGGGGCAAGGTGCTGCTTCCACACCATGTTGATTTATGGTTTTCCTGTGCAAAGGGGGTGAACCACTGCTAACAGATCCAAGGAGCTGTACACCCAGCCATAATCAGTGTGCTGACAGCAGCAGACATTCTTCTAGGTAATGATTCTTGCCAATTTTTTCTTTTTTTCTGGCAAAGTCTTCCTCTCCATTTCTATGATTCTTGAATGCTGGCAATGGCGGCGGCAAAATCCCCCATATCCTCTTGCCTCGGTGCCATGTGCAGGGGTATCTTCCCATGCCTGATGGATGCTCTTACAACAAGAAAAGCTAGTGAGGGACTGAGCTATTCCACAGAAGCCTGCTAATTATCTTTAGGACACACCTGATTGTATCTTGTAGTAATAAACATTTCTATCAAAAAACACCCACAATCAGCAAAACCAGCTCACTTCTTCTCTGGCTCTAGGCATAGAAGCTGTGCAATGTCTCTGAATCCAGTAAAGAAGCCCTGACTGGCATTTTGCTACTGGTGTAGTCATGGGTTAGGTTTGGAAAACGTTTGGTGGCAGCTCAGGCTTGGGTTGGCTTTGGCAAGGTCAGCGTGTGGGCGTCATTTCCCAGAGGACACTGCCATCTGCTGCTGGTGGCACTGGGGAGCTTCACTGCAGTTCACCAACAAATGGCTACAGAACACTTGTGGTCAAACCTCACTTGCTTAAAGATAGCTCACAGTCGTGGACCAGATGGACTTGTCTTGTTTCTTATGGCTCCAAAGACAGAATATACAAATACAAATATAAAGACTTACAAGGCACATCCTAAACTAAACAGAAGTTTAGGGAATGCAGCTTCTGTGGGGAGAGGTGCTAATTAGAGACACCTGCTCCAGTGCCCAGCAACAGACGGCTCTTACTGTAAATGAGTGGTTGGTCTGGGAAGACAATGCTCTGGGGAACCTGCAGGAGTTAGGCAGATTTAGTTACACCAATTGGTAATAATCTGTGGGCAACGAACACAGAAGCTAAGATTTGTCAACTAATGATACAGACAAAACAACAATAGGATGTGCTTTGGAAAAATGGCTGCAAGGTTATGTCTTTTTTTTTTTTTTAATGGGGAAGTGAGACACATCCCTCTCTTATCAACATTGGAAGAGAATTGGACAGCATTTTCTTCCCCAAAGCTGGAAATATTTTGTTGAAAAATCTCTGGTTAGCACACTTTCAAATCAAGCACAATCTTGACATTTGCTAAGAAAATCAGACATTTCATACTTTTTATTTCTATTCCCTGGATTCTTCATTTTCTCTCAGGACAAAATCCTCCATCTGTTATCTGTAGTAGCCAAGCCTGGTGGACATATTTCTGTGATATGAGACTCCTGGATTCAAAGGCAGAGTACAGGCTAAAATAGGCCTTTTCTAGTTAAGTGAATGCCCTGCACCCTCTGGTGTTGGCTGTAACAACACAGAAGCTCTTACCTTGGCATTCCCTTTTGAGTGGCTCAAGTGGAGAGTTGTTGCTCAATGGGCTGAAACATTTCCTTTCCACTGAGCTTCCAGCTTTGCACGAGGATCCCAGGCAGATCCATGAATGTTGCAGGCTCTCCCAAATGATGGAGAGCAGACAAATGGGCCCCAGTCCTTCGGTAGAGTCATCCCCAAAGGATTAAGGTGGTTGGTAAGAAAGGAACATCCTTGTAAACAGACTTTATGTACAATCTTTAATGAAATCCCTTAGAAGTCTAAATTAGGGAGGATAATTGTCACCACCAGTCAGTTTTGGAAGTTGAAAAGGCAAAAAGTAATTCTCTGGTCTGCTCTGTAGGAATAGCACCCCATTCTTATCTTTCTTTTCCCTTTCTAATTTTTGGAGGATTTGGGCACCTTCTATCTTCAGTAATCTGACTGCATCTAAGTGACAGGACAGCAGCTCTTCTCTGACTCTCTGTGCTTGCACCAGTTCAGCTCTTCAGCTTGTTTCAGGTTGCTGTAGATGGTTTCCTGGTCATGACCTTTCACCAGCTTTTGAGGCCCTGTATTTTCTAGCAAATCCCAATGTGGAAGTTTAGGGAAGGAAAGTGGATGTCAAGGCATCCAATTTTGTGTAGTGAGATTTGAGTACTTTAAAGTCTCACAGGCATCTTGCTAAGGTCAGCAACACACAGAAGTCAACAGGTTCAGGCAGTACAGAAAATTGTGACAGATCAGGACTGTGGCTGACAGTCTGTGGCCTAGGTGAGCCCCTGAAAACATGCTCCAGAGACCCAGGGAGTAACAGTGCTCTGTCCCATGGATACTTGTCGTGAATGAGTGTTTTAAGGTCGCTTAAAGAATAAGCAGAGCCAGCAAGTGAAGTTTGGAAATTGCCAAAGCTCTTCATCTTTTTGTTCTTCCTGAAAACACAGGTATCAAACCACATGTCCTTTTGTTTTATGGGATGAGCCTTTATTGAAACACTTGACATTTAGTTCCTTTGCCGATGTAACTTTTTATGTTTGAGGGGACATTATATTTTTCGTGTGAGTCTCTTGCTGGGTTCTCTAAGCCATTTTTAAGAAACAGTCCATGTAAGTATAATACTGAGGCAAAGGCTCAGGCCCAGGCTGCTGGAGGTCAGCACCACAGCCCCATCTGGGAAGTACTTCTTATCAACATAGTCTATGATAGTTGTCACAGCCAGCATAGTCTCCTCACACGTGGGCTGGATTTGGTTAGCAGGGAGAATAAATCCATGAGCACCCGTGTCTCGCAGTTCAAACGTGTAGGAGAGGGGAATGCCAATCATGTGCACCCAGTCCCGTGAGGAGCCTGAGTTACTGTCTGTGAATTTAAAAATAGAGAGGAGATATTTGTATTAAGCATGGTTCTTTGAAAATAATTCTTGCTATAGTTAATGTAAGTTTATACCAGAATCCCTGAACTAAGCAGTAACCATATATCACTGTGACACACAGAATCGTTCTAGGTGTCGTAATTCTTAACTATACTAAAAGTCTTCCATGGAGTTTCCTAACTGATGCAGTTCTTCATAAGATGGTATTGTAAAATAGCAGGAGATGAGTTTCAGGGATTCTGTGTTTTTAGTATTTTACTGTGACTAGTGTGGGGTACAAGATGGATTGGACATTTTTCTGTTCTTGTACTTCATTTCCTACTTTGATACTGACTAGAATTTCTTTCCTTTTTTTTTTTTAAGCAAAATTTTGGTCAAATCTGAAAGAATTCTGGCTTTTCCCTATATCTCTGTTCATCTTCCTCATGGATTGTTTTTCTTACCTATTCAATGTAAGTATAAACCCTGGCAAAATGCAGTCCTAGGCACAGGCGAGTTGCCTCACACACTGCATTGCTCATGCAGACTGTGACTCAGAGACTGGCACTCGGGGACTGGCAGAGACAGCCACTGGAATATGCAAACCACATGGGTTCTGGAGCCAGCTACTTACTGTTCTCACTGACTAGCATGACTTATTGCTTACTGGGAAAATATTGGGTTTACTAGGCAGTCTCTATGGCCCTCAATCCTCTTTGTAAAGGCTGTCAACTCATATTAGCTGTGATGTGTTCGTGATGTGGCCATCCAATCTATTAGGAACAGGGCTGAAACTGATATATTTCACATAGAATTGCAAGCAGCTGCCATGTGATGGAGTAACTGTAGACCTGATTAGGATTTTAATTTTTGCTTGATTCCAGTGAAGACAAATAGGAGTTTTGCTGCTGACTTCAGCAGGGTCAGGATGATCTATCACCAATCTCCTTCTGTCACCTGTGATGGATCTGTGAGGAATCCATGTAGGAACTAGCTGCTGATCAATGCTTCGTTCGTTCCTGCAGTCAGCTTTATAACTTAAAGAGTTATCTTGTATTCAAATGACTGCTGCTTACATGTTACACCAAACTAGCCCTTTAAACACTACTAAAAGTAGAAACTCTTTAAGCAGAACAGTACTTGCTGATGCACAAGTGACACAAGAATTCTTTGAAACATAGAGTAATCAAAGGGAAACATAAAAAAACTTACATAAAATCAAAGCAGTTGATCCTACTCTATAGCTGGTCCCATGCTTTCCTGTCAATGCAGCAGCTGCTTCCTTTGCAACTTGCATCTGGAGATTCAAAACAGGAACAGCATTGTCATCACTGGCAGTACCTTTGGCAATTATTTTGAGTGGACCAAAATTTTTGTCTCTTTCGGCTTTATATTTACATATGATCAACTTTAAGTTTTGATATTACTCCTGGTCTTTAGAGGAGCCCATTAGAAACATTTAGACAAATTGTTCTTGATTTTTTTTTAATGCAAATTGTGTTAAAATTTTAAAATTTACTCTGCTATTAGGTAGAGAGGCTATTTGCTTTACTGTAAAGCTAGACCCTGTATTTTTGAGAATTAAGAGTCTGTGCTGTATAACACACTGGTACTAACTACAGCAGTGTTTGACCTCTTATCCATTTTATTGCCATAGACTCTGTGTCCCACAGTCCTTAGAAACTGAGCTATAGACAAAATAAATGACTTCTCCAATCACCCCTATGAAGTCCAAACCCAAATCCCTCATGCTCTTGACTAGTGCTTCAGCTACTGGAATCGTCATAAATACACACATTAGTGAACTTAAATCAGAACACTCAGAAACTGAGGGAAGAAGTAACCAGAAAAGATGTACTTATTTTGCTCCCATTCCTCTGAGAGCATGTTTGGAATACCCTTTCTGGACACCATGATAACCATATGTGTATAATGTGTTGGCATCCTAAAGTGCAAATTCATTCTTATATGCAGCAAAAGTTGGTCCTCTTCTCTTACTTTGCTTTGCATTAACCCTATCTGTAGTAGTTTGATTTTCCTGATTTGAGATGAAGAATTAGGATTTCTGAGACAAATAAACCTTACTGATGCTGAATAGAGAAGCAGTAACTCTGGGAGCCAAGTCCCTGAACAAGCCCAGCTCCTCTGAGGGAAAGGCAAGAGGGCAAGTAAAGTTGCACCACATGCTACTGCCTGTACTCGCTTTCCACAAATGTAGAAGACGAATGTTTTGCCCTACCAGTTCTTCATTGTTACTTGGAGGTTCAGTTGTGGAACCATATGGAGTGAGGATGAGCTGTCCATAGGAGTGAATTGTTAAATAGCACAATATGTCACTCTTCTTGCTTTTGATAAACTGAGCCACAGCTCTTGTCTCTGGCTCTGATTCTGGTCCAGATCCACAGAAGACATCACTGCTGCAGTTAAAAGATACACCAACACCTGGGGAGGAATACAAACACTGAATCAAAGGAGAAATATAGAACACCAGTTCAGAGGGAACTGGGAAATTTACCTTGTAGTGGTAAGGCCTGTGTTTATGTGGACAGGGGACTAGACAGCTGAGTGAGACTTTAGCATACACTCAGTTGGTAGCAACTAAAATTTGCTACAAGACTGAAATATTTATTGCTCGTTTACAGGATGGCTGCAATGAAATCACTCTGATACCACCACAGTGTACCACGCACCAGGGAAGCTTTGGAAGCTCCTTGAATTTCATGGCAAATGTAAATTCTGGCTGTTAAGTGACTAAGTCCTAGCATCCTGCCTAGAGCTGATGCTTGCTCCTGTAGTGAGTTAGAGGTATAGTTACATAGCAGCAATTTCCTGCTCACAAAAATAAGTGCTGGTTGAAAGTCAATGAATTAATATTTTGACAAACCAGAATTTTGTCTTTACATATGCCTTCATGACAAGAAGATGAATATTACTTTCTTATAGGACTACATTTTATTTCAGAAACTAGTTATTACTCTTGCTTTCAATTTGTGTTCATGATCTGAAATACTTCAAACTTACTGCCCCAGGATGAATTGAAGTTTCTGTTCAGATCTGTGCCGTAGCAGGTGCCATTCTCATATGGAGAACGGTTTTTCCTCCACAAACGATCCTAAAGAAAAGTAACTTCTGTTACATAATAAAAACTCAATGATCCATATGGCCCAGTGATAATATGGACTCCTTTATTTTTCACCTCTGCATTCTAACTAATCCTGTTATTGTAAGAGTACAACTCTGTGTGCAAGGGTGGTAAAGCTCAGTGACAGAACAATTCATCTACTACAGCCAGGCTGTCATCTGCCACAAACCTGCATGCACCCTGAAATAAGCCTCCTGACCTTTTTTGTCAGCTGTGCCTCTTCCATAGTACTCAACTGCTCCTGTGCTGTGTAGCACTCCTAAGCAAGACCGGGCATTGGGATAAAAAATGATAGTATGTTTCAGATTCAAGATTAATTCTATTTTTGTCAGCTAATGTTCCTACTTCTCCTTGGTTCCCTGCTATACTCATGGCTATACTTGGTTCTGCGCAGACCTCACTGCCCTGCCTGTATGAGCTTCTCAGCTGAATTACCTGTGCAGAGTGTGGTACGTCCCAAACCTGCCAGGGAGCAGGCTGGGAGACAGCCTGATCCACATGGTGGTAGGCTGAGCCTCTTGGGCCATCCCAAGGTCCTGCATTAAAAGATGCTTCAGCTGGGCACAGGAGCCTGGAAGCATGGTGAGAGTGGCTGAAGACCAACATTTTGCGTTATCCTCCATATGAGAAAAAGGAAAGTATTTGGGAGGGCATACCTATCTCAAAACCAAATAGCCCAATATTTGACCAATTCTCCTCCTGTCCCATGCAGAGGTGCTAAGACCCATCTGTACTTGAGATCTTTCATGAAGAATGAATGACTCTTCCAGACATGCTGAACTCCATCAAGCAGACCTTGAGCTGTTATCGAAGAAGTAAGCTCATCCACAGAAACACAAAAGCAATTGATCTTGTGGTTTTGTCTTCCCAAGGCTCATGACATTTGCTAGGAATATTTAGCTCTGCAATCTCAAATGACCACTGATTTTCCAGAAAAAAACAAAATCTCTCTGCCGTGAGAGGATTTATGAGTATTGTCACTGTTTTCTGTTTAATTGCTATGTTTAATTTTTTTCTGTTTAATTTTTGTTTAATTGCTAATTCTATCTAAAAGTAAAAAAACATGCTGGGAACATCTAACTTTCAGTCTAGTTCCTGGATTTCCACTACTTACTTCTTCCCAGGAATAGATGTAACCATCAATATTAAGGACTGGCAAGACATAGAGGTCCAAATTCTGTAGAAATCTGTGTATCTTTGGGTCAGATTTGTAATTTTGAAGAATCTGAAAAGAAAAAATTCAGAGCGCTGAGCAGAGAATTTAGTGGTAATCACTGCAAAGGGAAAGTTTAGACCTATCATCAGGTGATCACTCAGTTCTGGATATCACCATGGTATCCAACATGTGCTTGATCACCAGTGTGCCAGGTACTTTCTGTACACATGGAACATTGCTATAACATGGCTTAGGGTTTCTTTATTTGAGGAGCACTGCGACTTTTTGATATAGAGAGGCTTGATCCAGCAGCCACTGTGGGAAAAGGAGAGGTTGATACCGAGTTTTGGGAGGCTTAGAAACCTTTCAGGTGGAGGAACAGCTCACTAACTAATATTGTCCCGTATGTCAGACTGTGATTTGGACTTTGGTCTCCACGGATATCTGTATTATATACTAATTTTGCAAATCACATTTTATTAGAAAAGCGTAATTCTTGGTACCACAATAGAGAGGACAACTGAAGTGTACAAAGTGATACAGATTTCTTATTATCTAAATGGAAGCGTAAGGACTCACTTCTTTCACAAACCACTGACAGAAAGCTGGAGAGATCCATTCTCTGGCATGAATCCCACAGTCCATCCAAATGATCTTTTTGGGTTTATTTGACGGTTGACCAATCTGAGAGAATGTAAAAATGATAATTTAAAAACAGTTAAATTACAACAAAATAGCTTAATGTAATACAAGAAAGTAAAGGATGTGCCTTGATATCCCATTGATTCATGTGAGATTATTATTATTATTATTACAGATATCTTTATGACAAACTCTTTTTCCTAATAACCCCATCTCTGTAGTATCGCAAGGCATGAGCTTTAAAGTGTCTGTTGAGCATGAGTGTCAATAGAACAGTTAATAGAACAGTTTCTTTTCTTCCTTTTTCATTTGTATTAGTCATTCACAGGAGTGGTTGTTCTTAGTTGAAGATTTTTTGATTTTTTTTTTTTAGAAGGAGAATCACAAAAAGGCAGGAAATCTAATACTACTCAGTGATAGGAACAGATTAGGCAATAACTAACCCAAGTATTAAGACTATAGTTTTTCCTAGTGTGTCCAATAAAACAAGTCATGGAATACTGCTAGCAGAAAGGCTATTTGCTGTAAAAAGTAATAAAAATAACAACCCAGAAGTCTTTATCCTCACACTGATGTTGCCAAGCTAGTTTCAGCTTGATTTGTGTTTCTAAACAAGACTTCAGTTAAATTTGTTGTTTTCACTACATAATAGGAATAGCAAGCTCATGATGGTAGTGTATGTGAAAGTTGGCAAATCTTATTGTAATGCAGAGGAGTAAAACCATGTCCTGTTTTTCCAGTGAATTGAGATAAACACTATCTTAGGAAACATCTGAATCCTGTCTTCTCCTGAGTACTTTTCTTTTTTTGTTAAGGCACGCTTTATTCTTAAGGGAAGGTTCCTCCCTTACCTGTAGATAATACATTGTTCGATTCTCAAATGTCTTCCCCAGGATGTGCTGAGTCACTAGCTCGCTGTTGTTCTTCTGGATCTGAGTCATCCATTGATAAATCTGAAACAGTTGCAAAGAATTCTTGGTCCAAAGTGGGAGTTTCCTTCTCTTTCACACTTCCATTTCCATATAAAAGTATTTTCTTTTGTTTAGACAAGCAATATTTTCCTCAGAGTTTATTTCAGTCTGTGATGTCACAGGCATGGAAGGTGTTTCACACGCCTCTGTGCAAAGGCATGGTCATATCTCACCGGGTGTTAAAAGAGAGCATCACTGCAATGCAACACAGACACTCTGGAACTCATTCAACGTGCCCATCTTGTTGGGCATCTTCCTGTTGAGTTCACCAGACACAAAGCCAACTATCAAATCTTCAAAACAGTATTACAGTCTCTTCCCTATCAGCACTGATTTTCCACATCTGAGTCAGCAGCAGTCATCCTCATTGGGTAGCTCAAACAAAACATACATGAGGGTTGACTCTGTTCTCTCACTTTTATTATGTAACTAGGAGAAAGAATTATCACCATGCTCTGCTTTTGTCCAGGTTTGCCAACATTTGCATGAAACATGACACCAAGAAGTCACCTCTGCCCACCCTTATGAAAATATTTTCTCCTGAAGTGTCAAAAACCTGCCCCTAAATTACTTCTTTCTACAGATCTCCCAGTGTTCACCTCTTCTTCCTCACTGGGGTTCCAAACACCACATTAGTCATTGCACTTCACATTTGGCTTAGGACCAGAGACTTAAATTAATAAATACTAGAGATAAAGAATGACAGGGTAGAAAGGTAGACAATCAATCAGCTGAACCACAAAATGTTATCTGCAAAACAGTGCAGCTGGTTCACACAGTGCCTTTAGGTTTTAGCCAGTGAAGAATTGAGGATTTAATCAAAATCAGTGGCAAATCCATATTCAATTCAACCAGGATAAGATTCTAGTCAAAGAGTATGGACATATTATTCAAAGAAGAAAGCCAGGAAGAGGTTCTCCAACTTTAGCTGAGCTTTCTGCAAACACAGAGTTGCCTGCTGTGGCATTTGCAGAACAGAAAACAGCAAAGAACACAAGCAGACTTAGGTTCTTCTTTACCTCTTCCATTGGATGATATTCAGTGTAGACATAACCCCCTGAGACCTGTCTGTAGCTGCTCCTCTCCCTTGGCATGCTCTGATCCACAAGTTTCTGCACATCAGGTATTAGGACTCTGAAGGGAAGATAGAAGAGAAAACAATCCTGAACAGTTACTGCAGAGCTACTATGGTGGGTACATTGCTTACATCAGCAAATGAAAGGATTTCACCTCTTCTATTGTGAATTGCCTGGCAAAATCATCACCATCACCATTCTGGTTACTTTCATGTAGAACAAAGTTCAAAGTACTGAGATTTTCAAAAGATTTCAACAATAGTAATTTATACCAGGTTTTTAAGTCATCAGTTTTCTACCAAGAAAAAAAATGTTCAAGATTTTCTTTTCTTCAGCTCTTCTATTTTTGAGCAAAAGTCTGAAAATACCACCTTTTGGGAAAAGGAAGGAAAAGACAAATTTAATATTAGGCTTTCATTGTATTTTATTGAGACATTTTCAATTTGCAAAGATTTCACAGAAATATTCATTGCAATTTGCAAAAATTAGAATAAACCCCTTATTTCTTTAAAATAGCTCCTTTTTAGCTACAAAAATAGCTCAGAAATTAGTATAACACAGGCATGATTCCATGATCCAGGGAGTCAATGAAACCTTTTCCTTGGCTTCAGTGGACTTCAGATCAGGGGGCTGTTCTTTCTCACTGCAAACAGCCCCTTGTAGCTGCTGCAAATTTGTGCTCATTGTTAACTGTTAGCTTGTGATAAGACAATTGCAAAGGTAGCTCAAACACTTCTCAGTGTTGATCTCAAACGCTGGAAGTGCTAACAGGCTTTTCTGCTGACAGTGGCACTGATCGGCATTTCTGGAAACTGCACATAAGAAACTTTTAAGGGTAGTTGCAGCTGACTTTCACTCTGAGCTTTGATGTTTATTCACATCTAAACTTCAAACTAAAAATTCATGCAGTGAAAATTCCTGTGAACTGAAACCACACACACAGAATACCTTATCAGTGCTCTGGAGAATTACTCTGACACAGTGGGAATATTGATGTCCTTATTATAAATTTGTCGTTTATGTCTCTATCATTATATACCTAACTGTCATGTTACCTTTCCCTGCATGTCAACTGCCTTCCAGAGGGTGGTTCCTGCTTTGCATCTGTTATAGGAACTTCGAGTCTAGTATTGTTGTACTCATCTCAGCCTCTTTGCAATACAAACCCAAAATTTTCATCTTGACTAATAATTACTCCTCTCTTTCTTTAGAACGTGATGTAAGGTAGATACAGTTCTGGCCAAGGGAAAACAAAGTTAAGATGCTAATTTCAGTTTAGTATTTAAATTTCCACTATTATCAGTTGAAACCATTAGAAAATGAAGAGTCTTGACATAAATAAGAGGTTAAATTATCTTCTTGAACATTGTCTAAGTACTGAATATCTAAACTTCATGCTAGATAATTTGCACTAGCTCCAACCTCATATCTCTTCATCTCTGGTTGTCAGAGCATCACACTTAAAGAAACTTGTCAGGCAAGATGCAGGATGTCAAGATCAGCTTTAACTCAAAACAGCTTTGAAGTGACACCAATCTTCCTTAAACTCATCTTTGATTTGTAAATGTCAGTGTATGTCCGTAGGCCATTTGTCATCAACCCTGAATGACTACAGGGTTGTTTATATTAAATACAGCTAAATTAGCTATTGGTTACCTGAAAAAATCAGTTCCAAATGCAAACAGGACTGTATTTAATCCCATTTGTCTTTATAAACACTCTTTGTATCTGGATTAGATCATCTGGTTGTAAGTTAGGAAAGACATGTAAGTGTGGCAATGCGTTGTGGGATGTTTGCAGGTTGTGGCTCTCAGTTGTGTGCATGGTGGACATCTGCCACTGGGATCTTTGTCCCAAGATGGGATGTCTCTGTTTGGCTGGGTGGTGCCAGAAAATTCTCACCAGTCTGGTGAAGGGGATAGGGGTAGGAAAATTAAGCTTTGAAGAAAGTGGCTGAACATTCACTTTGAAAGGTCTCTTCCCCAAACCAGAGGAGCTACGAGAGACGGAGAAGGGAAAAGAAGAGCGAGAGACTGCTTCCCTGCAATGACACCAGTTAAACCTTTGGGCTCTCCAGAAGACTCTGCATTCAAATATCCATGCTTTCCAAGAGCAAAGCATGCTCCTAATAAGTAGTGGTTATACCAGGCTTGGCTTCTTGAGTTTAGATTAAAAAACTGAGTCATACATCCAAGTGCCATCCTCTCAGTGACCACTGAGGAGACTGCAGAAGGAAACAAGACAGATTGGGCTGTCTCACGTTCCAGCTCCAAATTCATAGTCCAGGATATGTGGAAGGTAAATAAATAGGGCAGGGGGAATGTGCTTTTAAAGGTTCATTCAGCACGTCTGCATTTGCTGGCCAAGGTGAGTTGGAGGCATTTGAAGCAAAGGTTGGATCCTATTGCCAGTACTTACTGACTTTATCAGACAGGACTTAGTCCTTTCCTGATAGCAAGGAAGATTATTAGAGTCAACCTTTCTCATCAAAGTATTAGAGATTGTACCTGTAAGACATCATATGCTGATCTAAGCTGTCTTTCACTTCCTGCACCAGAGGGGCTGGGACTCTAATGTGCAGATCTTCTCCAGCCCTGATGTCTTCAGGCTGCAGGGGCTTCCACAAATCCAGCTGAAGAAAGAAAAATGAGAAGAAAGAAATGTGCAAATGATGCTCTGTTTTCAGAATGACAAAAATATATTAGAGTAGTTGCATATCAACAAATGAAAGAAGTTTTCCTTCAAATTGTCCCTGTAACTCTCCAGTCATCTGTTCATAGAGCATGCAGCACAGGCTTAGTGTTTTCATTGACTCAGGCACCACTGATAAGGAGCAGCACTTTCACAGAGCCAGGCAAAGAAACAGACTTCTTCTCATAAATTCCTTTAGGTAGTAGAAGGGCAATTCCACTCTACACTAAGACAAAAAGAAAAGTTAGATAAAGCTTTTTCTAGTTTACTTTAACCTTTATTCCTGTCCTAAGCTACATGCATATCTGTTTTACAGCCTAAGACCCCACTCTGCTCATTGGGCACGTATGGTTATTTTTACTTACCATTAAAGAACTGCAAAGAAGCTGAAGATGCTGGACTTGCTGAAATGTTTCTGGCACAACGTGCAAAACCTGATCCCTGGAAATTCAGTAGAGAAACAAGTCCAGTTTTAAAGTCTGTTAAAGCATCCGTGATTTCCTAAGTCGAAAGGAGATATTTGGTTCTTCATTCTAGGTGAAGACAGAGCATGTAACAGTGCTGTTACAACAAAAACACCTCTGAATTATGAATTTGTGGAATGTTTTAGCTGCAAATAGGACTAAGTGATGGGACTTTTCTGTTGCTAGGGCATTAGCCATTCTGCTTCCTTGCCAGTGGCAGTCCTTTACTCACCATACCTGCTTCACAGAAGCCAATGGCTTGCATGAACCCTAATGTGTGTTTCTGCCTTTGAAGGACCAGG
The DNA here is from genome assembly GCA_013396875.1 of Vireo altiloquus. Taxonomy (NCBI): domain Eukaryota; kingdom Metazoa; phylum Chordata; class Aves; order Passeriformes; family Vireonidae; genus Vireo; species Vireo altiloquus. The sequence goes on from VZRF01007629.1 coordinate 42,158, forward strand.
GCCAAAATGAGGGCATTGGTAATACATGATAAACTGTTTATTTCATAAGATGTCACCTTTTTTCCTCACATTTGGGATTTATTTAATTATTCCAGATTAACTTTATGCTTGGCTGGTCTATTTCAGCATGCAGAAAATTTTGATAGCCATTATAAATGAACATTGCTAAGAATTTGAGATATCCACCAAATGCTTGTCATGAGAATAGCCAATTTATTCCAAAATAGTGAATATTGTTGTCTCTAGAATTGCATAATCGTACTCAATTCACATGAAACAAAAATTTCTAGTACAGAATCTATCATTTTATATTTTTAGAAAAGACACATAGAATCCAGTGCCTTAGTATATATTTTCATGAGATCTCATGAAACTTTCATCTACTACAGGCTTAATGTGATGAAAATATTTAAAGTTTACAAAGAACAAATTAAAATGGATGGAAATGCAGAAAAAGTAAATCAGTATGTTCTGTTAAAAAAACCGTTATAGTTATTTTGGGGGGTTTTTTCAGTATTCATTCAGCTTTCCAGGACTGACAGCATGTGTGATGTTTTTAGTGAAAGGGTTTCCAAGTGAAGAGTGAATGTTGATGACTACATTGCATTACTCAAAGGTGAGAGACCAGTTACCCACTACTGATGAGATAGAATGGGGAACCCTAGAAACTTTCCTATTTGCTAGTAACCAAAAACAACTGCTTCACAGTCTCTTTTAGTGACTTCAATGGAGTCTTTACAGGACAAGTACAAAAAATTAACATTTTATATTTTAATGCTTTTGTAAGAGAAATTCTTGTCGCAAAAGCAAGCTGTGGTCATTACAGCAATCAGTATAATATGCTCTCATAATCTGAACTGCAACTGCCATCTTTTGTGCTTCCATGCAGGAATGTACAATTATCAGCTTACTATACATACAAATAGAATTCACTATTCATTCACTTTATCCCCAGAGAAATAGGGGCATTTGTGTGTTTTCTTACATCTCTCTTGAAAATATCACCTTTGCTGATTGAAAACTTGGTAGTTAAACCAGACAGTTTACTACTGGTTTATGGGATGCTGATAGCCCCATATCTATGGGGTAAAATGATTACATTTGCATTGCTTACAGTAATGGTACAACAATCATGTTGTACAGATTGGTACAACAGTCATGATATCTTTGTAATAAACCTTGTAAATGCAGGATAAACATATTTGCTAGCAGAATAAACATCTCAACTGCAGTTCAGAGTTTATTCTCTCTAAATGCCTAGGCTTGGTTTGTTCTTTGTCTATCAGGAAGGGAAACAATATCCTGTAATATCTTTCTATCCCCATTGACATTATGTCTTAATTACACCAAATCAGAGAAATTCCAGACAGTCAGATTGCTGCCAGATGGCCAGCTCTTATTTACTGATAAACCTTTCACAATAGCCAGGGTGGAGACAAACCATTTTTAATAGTAAACTAAGATTAGAAAGCATACATTTGTTTATGATTATGGACTAAGTTTCTCAGTGGAGAAGTGCAAAGTCAGCCCATGTGACCCCATGAGAACTGCAGTTTTTAAAATTCTACAGTTATGCTTTCTTAACAAATTAAAGGACTATTCTCAGCACAAGCTGTGTGTCCTTGGATGCTCATGGATTGGATATTTTGTTCCATTGTTAAACAGAGCAGATGACAATGAAAATGAGCTTTACTAGTAATTTTGTCTTTGTGCAGTGCTGCCCACCCAAAGTCACGCTGACCATTCAATACCTGTTTTTATATTCCATGCAAGTACTCAACAGGTTCAATTCTGGACAATAATTAGAAACAAAAATGAAAAATATATTAGCAGGGATCCATTGAAGTCTATTGTCTGAAATCAGGCTCTAACTGCATCTCTGATACAAATCTAAAGACTAAATATTATCCAAGGAAACAACACATTTTAAGTAGTTACTTTATATGCTCTGCTAGGAGATTTTCCAGGAGAGATGCTGAATGAGTATGCTGTGAAGGAACTTACTTGCTGTAGGTATTGCTTGGTTTTCTGTCCTTTTTATGACTATATTCTAGGGATATAATTCATCTAGAGGCATTCTGCACTTGACTACTTTCTCTATTTACTTCAGAAAATTCCAGGTATAAACTGTGGATAGGTGGCCTTCACACTATGTTCTTGCCCACCCTGCAAATCCCAGGTGCCACAATAGCAGTTACCTATCATTCCTTTAACGTTGAGGGTGAATGAAACAAAAATAGTTTAGACAGCCAAACAGAAATAGTTTAGATAGGCGAACAGCAAAATTTTACATCACTCATTTTCTGAAGTGGAACTGAGAATGGAAAATAGATCAAAACTAGAGATTTCATACTTTTCAAAACATTAATCAGTAATAAAAAAAAGTGACAATCTCATTGTCTGAACACCTTGGATTGTCTGGAATAACTTTCTTGGCTTTTTTTTTTTTGGTTATTGTTACAGGCTTCACTATCTTTTTCACATAACCTAATCTGTCTTTTATTAATAGATATCATTTTGCTCAGTCATACCCCTTGCTTTATACTCAGAAAAGGCATTTTACTCCTGCAGCATCTGGTTTCAAAGTTCATTATGAAAGAGTCTAAGCCAAATGAATTTCAACTAATGGAAACAGAGCATCCTGAGGTGCATTTGAGGGCCATTCTGTGGCTCCTTCTGCTGTAGCTATATCTTTGTTGGCTTTGATTTGATTCACTCATTCTTCATTTCCCATCTTTATGTTTTTGTTCCCAATCTTACAAGGCTTACATCTTAGTAACCCTGTGTCCAGTTTTTAACCTTATAATAGTTATTATGATTCTTACACAGTTTCTGTGAATTTCACTGCATGCACAGTTCTTCATGAAACCCTGTTCACACTCACCTGTCATATTGCAATTTCAAGCTGAATTTTCCAGGAATTAGTATCCCCAGAGAAAAGATGATCCCAAGAGAAAGCCACATCTTTGTGCGAAGAACCCAGCACTGACAGTGCAGGAGTGAAGAGGAGGAGGACAGATCTGGACTGAGCACGTGGTTTGTACAATTATAATATACAACTAGACATCCTGGAAGGCAACCTGCCCTTGAGGAATCATTAACCTCACTTGTAAATAGTTCTGCTTTTTTTTTTTAATTCTTAAAAGTCTCTTTCACTCCCCAAAACACAAACACAATTAGCAATGTTCTTACTGAAACACTTTTTCTAAGAGCTAAGAACTTTTTCTTTGTGTCACCTTTCTATCTTTGAAAATGCTTTGTGACAAAATTGGTAGTATTTAGAGAAATATTGCCTGCAACATCTATGGCAACTCGTGAAGATTAGCTTATAAAAACCATAGAACTAGTGAAGAATAGAAAAGGAGTGGTAAAACAAGCTCCATCCCTACTCTCTTTCTTTTTGTGTTTCAGCCTTTATGGAACACTTCTGTGATCTCTTAACTGCAATTCTACCACTTACTTAACTTAAAAGAGGACACAAAAGAACAACCAACGCTCCTGTAAAAGGGAAATATTGGGACATCAGGGTCTCATCTAAACCGTTCTCCATTGGTCCAGATAAGTCTTTGGCCACTGACTAAAAACTCTACACTGTCATAAAGAGTGTTTTTGTTATATATTAAAAAAAAGTGGGCTGGTTACTATCTGAAATATTTAATTTCTTGTTAAATTCACATAGCAAGAGTAAACATTTGTAGACTGCAATTAGACATAAAGGACAGTTCTTCAGAAAGAAATTGTTTCCCTCATTCTCTCTCAGTGTAAAACTATTTTGTGGTGATTTAATGAAGAAAACTGAATGAATTTGGGATGCAGAGGCTCCAGGAAGTCAGTTTGTGTACGTATGTAATGGACGTGATACAATACTATAATTGTGGGATATTTTTAGATTCTTCTCATCAAAGTATGAAGTCATCTTACATTTTTACAAAGGCTGTTATCAAGGAAACAGGCAACAGAACTGTCCCAGTATAAAAGAGGAACAGCTTAACTCAAAAGTGTGTTCTCACAAAACTGGAATGCAGGCAAGAGAAGAATATGCTCTTCTTCGTCAGTCACACCAGACCCTTTCTGTTTTATTGCAACCTTCCCAACAGCTTGGGCCTGAAAATGCAAAGTATTTTGCATATCCAACCCACAGTGACTTCCAGAAGAGCTGAAAGAAGTCAAGTTTACAGAATTAGATGCAGCTTCATTTGTGAGGAATCAGCAAAACAAATTCATGTTGTAAGTTCATATTAACACTCAGGACATCTGCTCAGGTAACCTTTGCTTTTGTTTGCTTTGTCTCAACCATGGCTATGAGGAAGAATAATGTTTTTTGGACTTCCGCAATATTGTCTGTGCCCTTTTAACGGTCCTGGCTTTGAACTGGAGTTCAGTCCCTTGACAGGGACTCAGAATCTAGGAACAAAAAAAAAAAAACGGAGGCATCAAGAGAAATGGAACAAATTACAATAAGCACTAAAATTCAAGTCCTGCTCAAAGTTTACACCTTCGTGTTGAAAGCAGAAGCTGTTTATGCTGTGGTGAAAACATCACTCCTATGATGTCATATAGTTATGAAGATAGATAGATAGATAGATAGATAGATAGATAGATAGATAGGATAATATTTCTTTGTGAGTGTAGAATTCAGAAGAAATGTCAGTTTCTTGCTAGGTTTTTGATTTGGATTCTTTTGAAGTCTAGTTAATTTTAATGGGCTTTAGATGAAATTCCTGTGCAAATGACCACAGATATTTCTCTGATTCAAGAAATAGACTTTTTTTGGGATTTCAGCAGATTTGTTCAAAAAACACAATACTTCATTTTCTACTTATGTTAAGCTTGCCAGCAGCACTTCCGAATTCAGAATAAAAGCCATTAGAGACAGTATTGCACCACCAATGTGAAAAAATACCTTGAGATGAACAGTTAACTTTAACAAGCCTATTGCCCTCTTGGGCATAAATAATGTCTCTCTCAGTAATAAAGTCTGTTCTTTGGTCAGGTTCTTGCTGGAAGCTGCTTATCTTTCTAGCAAATGTGGAAGGCAGCTTAATCCATTTATTCCCTCCTTGAAAATTGTGTGCAAAAAGGCATGGCACTTTCTGGGGAGAGGAAAGGTCGTAAATATGTGGCACAAACATGCCACATGAAACCACGTGGTGTCCTTTCTTCCAAAAGTTTACTTTGCGTGTCTTCCATACATTCTTCTCAGAGCTTCAGAGCATTTTTTTCGGCATCAGTTTGGCCTCTCAACTGCCCTGTTAGACAAGCAAATATTATTTCCACTACTTAAAAGATTAAGAAAAAGGGGAAAAAAGTGACTCCCCAAGGTGACATAGGAACACTGCTGCAGAGCCAGGAATAGAATTCAGATCTCCTGACTCCCTGTCTGGTGCTTCCTTAAATATATGACCATCTGCTCTACTGCTGGAAGTATAGATACTATATGCTGACTCCAACAAGCTGGCTGCTAAGCCTGTTAGTTTATCCTCTTTTTATCCCATACTGATATCATCTCCAGCTAAGCTTTTGGCCTGGAGTCAAAGTGATTTCCAGTGTTTGAATGATTCGACCTGCTTGTTATTGTTTTAACCTTGCACCACACATATGCTCAGCTATTTGTGACTGATCTGCATACAGTCTGTGTAGCAACAGCCACGAGCTAGAACTGTTTTGTTTAAAGATTGCATACTGGAGCATACCACATGTTTTAAACAACTATCATATAGCAGTGAGTTTGATCCTGGTAGCTGCCTGCACCCAGATTCCTTACTGAGCTGCATGCTACTTTCAAGGACAAAGAGCTTTTTAAAAAGACAATAAAATGTACACACATGTGTCTCCACAAACATTAGATCATCATGTTAAGCTTTCCCAATTCACAGCTAAATGCCACACTAAACTAAAATCCTAACTAAACTAGATGGAATTCAACATAATCAACATTTTTTTAAATCGTCATTTTGATGCAGAGAAAATCACCCTCCAGTAAATTTACTTCTCTCATTGCTGCGGAAAAGTCACTGTATGTGTCCAAAACAGAATCATCACTCAGTATGGTCAAAACAGTAGCAGAATAACATGCCTTAAATCCTAGTCTTGTGTTCCACTGAGGAGGGGGTAGATAATTTGGCTGTTTAACTAAAATATCCTCTGCTTATCACTGTAATTTTACTTGGAGGAAGCACATTATGAATTGATAGTTCTGTTTCCCATTGTCTTGTCAGAGGAAATAGAATATTCTATAGGTATTGTCTTTTTCTATGAGTACAAAAAGATTTATGGTTTTATGTGAGCAATGTTGAAAACATTCCAATTTATTCTACAAGATTTTATATATATATATATACACACACACATACATGTATATATAAAAGTCATCATTCTGTAGCATTTGTGTATTCAGCAGTATGTTGTGTGGTGCGCAGTGTAAATCATTGTTCCTCTCAGTATTCCAAGACTTTCAGCTTCCACCACTCTGATACAGAAAGATTTTACTGAAAGTCTCTGGACTCCATTGTGGTTTGACAGTGCTCTCAAACCTCATTAGCTCCAGCAACAATCCTAGCATAAATGGGAATATACTGGAGACTATGCTAAGTTACAGCAATTTTGTTCTAGAATCATCTTGCTGACATTTCCTTGTTCTCTCTCTTTCTCTGATATTACACTGAAAACACCCCATTACACTCTTACACTTGGGACTTTAAAATAATCGTAAACCAGGAAGAATTCCAGCCAACATACACCAGATTAGGATGACATTACTAGCAAACCTTAAAATTAGTTCCATTAAGCCAACCTTAAATGTCCTGCAGATCATCAAGCGACACAGGATACATAAGCTTTATCTTAGTGGAACTAATTTGACTATTGGCGCATGATCTAACAATTTCAAGAAACACATATTTACAGACACTGTCAAGGATGTCTCAATAGATTTTACAGCATCTATATACATGCATACCCACATATTTGAGCACAACCATAAAAACCAGTGTATTGTGTCAATGTGAGAAATAACACCTGCCTTTTCTCCACAAGTCCTGTGATGCAGCTTCTAGGCAGCTTCCCTGTCAGAGAGGAGCTTCAAGTATCCATTCAGCAAGCAGCTGCTTGCAGAAGGAGATGGAACCAAGCTGACAAAACCTGTATTGGTCTAATTAGCCTGGCAGAGCAGCTTCCTCAGACACCATTTTCTTTAACCAGGAAAGAAAAATGTTAGTACTGAATTGTCTTTCCATAATAAGAGGTGGCCTGAATGGTTATTTTTACTTTATCATTTAGACAGCCAAATATCACTGCTTAAGGACCTTGAGTGTTAACATACAGCCTGAATTCAAGATTATATTTACCATATTTTACTAAAAGGTGACAAACTCTTTTGGTTCTGTTCTAAGGGTTAAAGGTGATCGTGTTTACAAGGAGTTGTGCACAAAGTCTTACAATTCTTTTGTAAACACAATTACTATGGGAAATTATTCAGCATAAGTGTTGTGCAATTTAACTTTAAAAAGTATTAGCAGTGTTTTTCAGGTGCAATGATAAATTGCTGAACCCAAAGTTCACACATACAAGGCTGGCTGCAGAACATTGTAGTTTGCAGATCTTGTAGTTTGATCAAAGATTCAATTTGCCCATAGATTTTAATGTGTTTGAACCCACTGTCAGAAAAAAACACTTAGGTTTTTTTTTAACTTACCTTCTCCAGTCCTGAAAACTTTCCTTTATAAAAATACCTTCTGATGACATGATTAGAACTCATGATTTCAAAGGTATTGCTCTAGGGGGAAAGAATTTGCAGAAGTGTTTGATCTTGTGTTGATGTTCTGAGTGGGCAAGAATTAGGCAAGAATCCTTTATTTTGTGAAGAAACAAAACTTATTGTAAAGCTGTAGCTGTCAAAGTAATGAACAGTTTATTGTGGTCAGGCCTTTTTAAAGATGTCATGTAACATTAAAAATCTGGCTTGTATTTTTAAATAAGATAATTACCTTTGTACATAAATAAATTAGTATTATTAGTACTAGCAGAACAGTAAAGGACAGCAAATAAGTCTCTATTATTGTTTAACGGTTAAAAAACGAGCTTACTGCACTGTATCCTAGAATAGCCAAGATTATTTTTAATGAGTTCCGTTACAAGCACTAAAATACTTTGTGATTAGATGTGAATATGCTTGCATATGATTTCTTAAGCACAAACAATATACACTGCATATTAAGTAATTAGCTTTTGCAGCTATAAAACATGTTCGTATTAACCTTTGTCCTTCATTCTATCAACAATGACACACACTGAGCTTTCTGTGCAATGCCAGCACTGCTGAGCATAAATGCATTGTTTACGTGCATGTAGTTGCGTATTTGTGGCCATGCAAGGGGAGTAATGCTCCAGACCCCTCAACCATCATGAGAAACTGTTAAAAATGCTTATGATGTCCCTGAAGATTCTCAGAGATCATTAATGAGGTCAGTAGTACCTCAGATCTCAAAGTGGATCTTGCCTGAGCCAAAGAAGTCCATTCTGCCTAAGAGTCAGTAGGATTTCCAGTGTATTTTTGCAAATTAGCCTGAAAGAATTTGTAAGCCAGGTTTGAAGTGTGATGTGTATGTATGGATGTGACATACAGTAGAAACAGCTTGTATTTTGGTGTGTGATTTTGTCAAAAATAACTGCTGATAATGGTATCTGAGTAAGAGACTGGGTAGTGTAGTTTTGTAGTGCTTGTTGTGTGACGTGGCTGGCTAGGTTTGCAGCAAGGCTATTGACATGGCTTGCGTTGGTCATGAGCTTTGGAGTTCTTCAGCAAAGGCAGCCAAGACATTCTCCACTCTCATGTGTGAACCGTTTCCACTCTTTGTATGAGGAGTGGATCTGAAACATCAGCCAACTCTGCCTGGGAGAGCTTATAAATCCAAGCAACTCAACATGGGGGTGGCCCCGTAATGCAGACAAGGAACACTGACACCTGGCTGTGCTGGAACTGTGCCTCTGCTGCCAAGCAAGGCATTCCTTGGAGTCATGCACTAACGAGATGGGTGCGGAACCAGGAATCTGGGTGTGCCCCAAGGACCTTCTCAGTGACTTTCCTGTGAGCAGACCAATAAGCAGTGACAAGCAGGGAGCTGAAGTCACATTCCCCATGTCTCTGACTACTACCTTAGTGTAAGATCATTTCATCTCTCTTCAGAGAAAGTGGTTTTGATACCTTCATTGTTCTCTTTTTTTCCCCTTCAAATATTGTGTTCTTAGGTTCAGCAAATGAATGTCAAACCTACAGCAGAAATTTTGGAAAGTTTTTTATTATTCTGCATCAGCAGAAATTAAACCCACCTTCATCCTCCTCATTACTACCTTTTGGGGGCATTATTGGCTTCTGAGAAGTGTTCTTGCTGACATCAGTGAGGCATTCACCATTTTGTACTACTCCTTGAGCACGGACTGACATAGAGCAAGTCTCCAAACACATATGCACGCACATTTTTTTTTTGTCTGCTTTACTTTAAGATCTCTATCGTGTTTCATCCATTCATAAAGAAGTGACCCAGATTGAAGATTCATTTAGAAGATGGCGTGTCCCTGGGACAAATCATTCATTGGCAAAATGAAGCATATTCTAAACCAAAAAATACAAGTGCCATCATCTTTGCCCTCTTTTTCTCCCATCCAATGCAGTATGCAAGGGATGTAAGCTTCTTTTATCTTTTCTGGAGAGTTCTGCGTGTCCAAGGAACTGCCTGTTCTTCTGATAAAGCTGATATCTAACTACTGAGCAATCACAAAGGGTGAATGACCACCCAATATTGGTCTTCAATATATATGTTTTAAAAGATTAAATAGACTTTTATTATGTGAATGACATTTCAAATGTGGGCTCCTCCACAACAGGCCATTGTGTATTTCCTGAATCACTTCTCATCTGTGTCAGCACAAATCAAGACTTCAGTGACAATTGCTGCTATTTACACCAGCCTCAGTACAGTCAGAGGCCAATTCACCAGCTGCTCCCTCCTGCAGAATGAGAAAAATGTGTTAACCCTTGAAGTTTTTTGCTTTGAAGCCACTGCCTTACCTGGTGTATATTTGCTGTAGTGCCCTGACCTTAATCTAAACCAGTTGAGGAGCCACTCCCCCTTTCCCCACAGTCCCCACACACTTCCCCACCTTTCCAAACTGTGATGGAGCACAGGTGACATCTTATATGCAGCAGAACCTGTACCATGAAAATCAGACTGAGAAATACAGAAGATTTAGGAAGTGCCCTTTGTGGATTGAACTGATAAGAATAAACCATGGCAGCTACTCAAGAATCAGGAGTGTTCATGACAAATTGCTCTTGTCTGTAGGCATGAATAGAGTCCCTTACCTATAGCAGTGAAAAGTGAAAATGTATTCTGTTTATAAAACAATTTCATTTTGCTTCATAGAGTAAGAGCTCATCTAGGTTTTAATAGGTGCCATGGCAACAATGTTACTGGAGTACTCATAGGAGCATTTTTGGAGAGAGGAAACATGATGAAACAAAAAGCTCAATGGTTATCTGTGGGCACAAATACTTTTGCTGCAGACAAATACAAATTCTCCTTCTTCTTGTTTCTGGATGGCTATTTACAGTTGCCACCATATTCAAATACTTTCAGTTTATACTGTTGTTGCCCAGAAATACTGAAAAAGGGGGGAAACCTGCTACAATTAGAAAGACTGATTTTAAACATAGCTCAGAATTCCACTATATTTGCACCGGTTAAAAGGGATGAACAGTGCAGAACTATTAAAACCACTGTGGTTACTAGCAAAAAACCCCAATACCACAAGATTTATGTGTTCAGTAAAACCTATGCTTACCATAGTCCCTTTAAAAGTATGCATGTCACAACCAACAGGTATGGCTCTGTTTTTGTTCTGAAAAAACTAATTTCAGCACATTCCACCTAGGAGTGAATGTTCTACCTTTTTTGATCTCTGCAAAACACCTGCAGTTCTATTTTAATTCCAATATTCTAGTGCCAGTAAAGAGATATTGAAACTGGAGCCTCATTCATGCAAACTTAGGTGCAATGGTATTTGTGTGCAAAGAGAATAGCTCAGCTTTAACAAATGATAATATAAAATAATACTTACTGCAGTGATCAGAGAGGGGGAAAAAAGCCAACTAGAGGGAAGTCCTAGTATTTTCTTCACTTTACCAATTAACCAGAGCCACATCTCTAGGTCTCTGCATACAAAGCATTCAACCTCTTGCCACGCAGAAACGGTTGCAATACCTCAGAAACAGGCTTTAAAACAAGATCCAGTTTATTTAGATTCTGATTCTTAACAAAAATCACACTCTTGCAATGAACTTTTAGTCTCTCTTTCATACTAACTTATGAATATCTTCATCATTTTGAGACTAAGGTGGAAATTTTAAAGAGAGTTCCTGTATGTTTCTTGTGAAATGAGTGGCCAGAAAATTTCATACCCTGAGAAGGCTGGAGTTGGGGTTCAAAAATAGTTTTAGACATGAGAAATCCAAGCAGGAAAGAACTGCAGATCATCAGGGTCTGCAAATCCAGCTGTTTATGGAGAAATTTTGTTTTTCAAAATACCCACTGTTCTCATTTTGCCTTAATTCACAAAATTTGTTTCATTTTCGCTCAGATGATACCAGTTTATTTTCTGTTAATGCAAGAACCTTCCTGACCCTCGCAGCCCACATCTTCTGCCTTTCTGTTTCTTGCTTTCATTTTAGATCTGTTCATGCATCCTGCAGTGCTTAATGTGGATCCTTGTGAAATTTTCTATGTAACTTACATTTGTAAATCCTTCTCTCAATGTTTCCTTTTTGATTGTGTGATATATGGCAATGATCTAACCTTGTCACCCTTTTGTATGTATAGCCTTCAGATGACGTGGAAATTTCACAGGATGAACAGTATATGCATTATTCTGAAGGGGAAAATTACCAGATAATCCATCTTTATCATGGCATTTTACTGTTTTGTAATAAGACAAGACATTATGAATGAAATAATGGCTAATAGCAAGCAGCATGTAAAAACCAGGAATCATAAAAGGCAGTATCTGTTTCTTTGAGATTGGCAGGACAAATACTTAGGTCCAGTATTTCATAGCTCAGAATGAAGCAAAGATATGCTTCTACTTTTCTGACTTCTTTGTGGCCCAGGAAAAAAAATATAGTGCCTTCCTACCAGAGTCTGGTCAAATATATGGTTGCTTTGTGCAGCTGAGTTCATTGTCTTTAAGTCATTGCTCTATAATTACTCTAAGCCTTATACTTTCTTTAACAAGTCTTCAATTCATTGAAAATCCTCCCCTGCTTCAGCAATTTAGTTTACTTAATGAATCACCTATTTTCATTTCCCATGGAGTTGAGAACATTGGCTTGCTACAGATTCAATACACCCTTGAAATACCTTTAGTCAGTCAAACATCACAGCAAATGTCTGGGTTCCATCCATTAATAAGATACACCCATGGACAGTATGAAATAAAGTCATATACAGCTTCCTTGTTCCTCACTCCTCATTGAGAAACAATTTCCAGTCACTGCACTTACAAAGTGTTCCAAGTGTGAATAAAGGTTAGAAACACATGTTCCTGAATCTGCAGGCAGACTGTGAAAATGGCAGAAAAAGATGCACCTTACATCTCCAGTTAGCCTCACTGGCACATCAGCTAAAATCATCCATTTTGTATCTGTTTGGCTTAAAAAAGGGGATTCTGCACCTTTCACACCAAGCACTCCATGCAGTGACAAACCCCATAATTAAAGACACAAAATAATTATTGTTGATCTTCATTGTGAGTCTCCCACTAATTTTAATAATGACTCAGGAGAGGAGGATTCTAAATATAGATTGTAATGCACAGAGCAGGGGACTAGATCTTCCTTACTACATGAACTGGACACCTGATAAACCTGATGAACCATTATCAGCAGACTAGCACTTTAGCATATGTAAAGATCCAAGAAACCCAAAGCTCTGAAGTCTGGCAGCAGCTACATACTGCTTGGAACTCTGAATCAGCGTAGATGACATAGAAATGACAGAAATTATTCAGAGAGCACAGAGCAAGAAATTTTAGTAAGCAAGGTGATCCTTATGGCAGACAAATACACTTCCAGATTGCTCAAGTTTCTATCGACTCAGGTGTTTAAGAAAGAAAGAATATATAGTGATTAGCTAATTTAATAATGTGCTATGCCATTTTGTGCCCACTGGTGGCTAATTCTGTCCAAGCTGCTGGCACCTCTGCCCAAGTTCTGTCCCTGAACTTATATACCTACGACTGAGGACCTAAATGAAAAGCTTGGAGCAGCTGGAGGAAGCAGCTCCCCAGCCCAGGCAAGAGCCACAGCTGACACTGCAGTATTGGTTTGCAGGGTTCCAGCTTGAACACCACCAAGTGCTTTCTCAAACACACCTCTGTGTGCTACCTGGCCCTCCAGCCCTGAACATTTCAGACATCCCCCAGTGCAGGCTGAGACCATGAGTCCAGCACAGAACAACAGAACAGCACTGACCATTCTGCTTCACCGACAATGCTTCCCTAAAGCAGAAGAGCCAAAAAAGGAGCATAGTGAACTTCTCATCAAGCAAGTGACCTCTGCTCTGGCTGTTAAATTTTACAATTGCATCAAATCTGTTCTTCTGCATGTGCTGCATTTCAGAGACTGAAATGGTGAACAGCTCTCTGCTTTCTATGCCAGACAGCAGTGACAATGCTGCTTTGGTTGCACTGCTTCCTTCATAAATATGCACATATTCTATCTACATGTCCTACAAAAAGTTAGGCAGTGAATTTTTCTAAGCATATTGTTTCTTTCCACCTTATCTCATTACTGTAATACCTCATTGTAGTACCTTAGCCATGTGTCCATGCTGCTTCAGAAAGACAAAGAACACAGCGCTTGTAGCTTAGCAAGTGAAGCAAGGGCACCACGATTAGGCAGCACACAGTCACTGTAGAGAGAATTGCCGTTTCTGTTTCCCTTCATGCCCATGGGCTTGTGCCTGTGCTACAGCAGAATTGTGAATGAGGATCTGATTACACCGCAGAAATAAGCTGTTGTGGGCAACTTCAGCAACTCCAGCAGAACAAAATGCGTTTCACCAGTTACACATTACCAAGAACAGAAAAGATCTATCAGTTCACTCCTTTCTATCAAAGGTCCAAAGCTGCTTTGCAGTTCTAGAACTCTGACAACATAACCAATTGCACCACTACATAAGAGGTCAGTGGAGATGCATCGCAGTGTGTCACGAACAAATCTGAGCATTGCAACACCTCTTTGAATAGTAGTAGAGCTACTAATATCAGAAACAGAGGAGTCAGTTTATAAGGCATAGCAGATGTGTGTTCTTGTAGTGAAAAGTATCAAAATCTATTACAGTAGCAGTGAAGCAAAGGGTTCAAAAGAAAAAGCACACAGCAAACAGAACCATTACCTGCCTAAAGTTCTGAAAACTGAGCGAGATTGAATTTTTCAGAAACCTTCTACAGACCTGGATCTTTTAACATACCACTTAGGCTTATTCACTGATTTACCATATATAGTTCTGCATAAAGAACTATACAAGATGTTGAGAAGGAATCCTTCTAGTGCCTAGTTGTAGGCCAGGTTCCAATAGCACTTGACGTGGTTACATCTTTTCCCTGGCCCAGCTCAAGAGAAGAGAGAAATTTGATGAGGGGCATGTGGGAGGGGAAGCAAAGCACAGATTAAATTAAGACACTGTAACAGCAATAGATGTCAGGGTGCTTTTTGGGTTAATTATTTCCTTCCACTAAAGAAAATCTACTCCCACTTCACTACAGAAAACCCTCACTATCAGCAGGCAGTGTTCATTTCACAAACTTTTCTTACTCTACGTGGAGCAGGCAGTTGTGAATAAAGCTATTTATCTCTTCTGTTAAAATCCTTACAGTAATAACACAGGAAAAAGAGAAATCAGAAGACTCAAAACTTAGTTTATTTTAATTATTATCCTGCACAGTTGCTTCAGGAAAAGAGAAAGCATCTTCTGAATAAATTTTTCTTTTCAAAAACTCAACTGCACCTTCATTTGTCATTTCCTGAAACTTCTTGTTCTGGATCTGTAAGAAAGGAAAAGGAAAAGGTAAATTATTTCTATTGTCCAAACTACCCTGTCCTACAAACCAAGTGCTCAGTGGTGAGAAGGCCACAGGAAGTTGTATTCTGAAAACAAGTTCGCTTGAATCATTTATTCTATAAAAATCAGGGAAATAAGCCAAAGAAACATAAGTTTCTTAGGTACAAAGCAATTAATGGTTTGATTTTTTTCCCTCAACTATTTATTTACTGATAATGGTAAGTAGTAGCTTGTCTTTTAGAGTTCCTCTCTCCATTCTCCCTTAGTGACACCACCACCTCCCCTCTAACTAGAAATGACACACAATTACCACTCTGGAGAAATCCCACCATTCCTGGTGAACCTTCATGCTTCGTAGAACTAGGCCTCATCTACCAAACACACTCATCACTGTGCTGATAAGAGGACCAAAACAGAGACAGTAACAGGACTCTCCTTACCAGAATCACATGGTAGCCCAGTTTATTTAGATGCCTCTTCTTCATTGCCAGCTTCCCCTGGGGGTGTGTTGTTCCCAGACAGAAGGCAGACATAGGAGCAAACAGAAAAGCCAACCTGCAACCAAGAAGAGTAGGGAAGACTTCACTGTACAAATGCAGAATAATCATTTATAAGACAATGACTCAATGATGTCCATTAACACTGCAGAATATACATGTGTCTTTCTGGTAGGCAAAAATATCAGGACTGTATAAATGTCATTATCCTCTTCCTTCTTCAGATTTAAGTACTTCAGACTCTTTTCTTCCATGAGCTTCACACAAGTACCAGCATCTACCCAAATACCTACAGCAGAATGAAGTACTTAGATCTCCACTTCTCCCACAATGAGAAGGAAATAGATCATTCAACATTGTCTGTTAATTTGACAGATTATGCTTTTACTTTGATCCTTTGCTAATGATATTCAGAATCAGTCACTTCTTGCCATGAAAACCTACTTGGAAGGGTGAGGAAACCTGAATGCCTTGGAACACTGAGTTTCTGTTACACAATTCACCAGCTCTCCTTTTATCAAAAAGCAAACTGTACAAAATACATTGCTGTGCAGTGATCCAGCAGACAAATGTTAAGTATTACCCAATTCTTCTTAAGCATTACTTAAATGATATATGTCCTGCTTCAGTTACTGAGAGGTCATTCTTCTACACAAGATTAAATTAATCACCTAAATTGTGGATATGATGATCGTTTTTATTCAAATTATATTTCAGTAGCTGAATTAACTGCCATAACATACCACTGAGATGCAAATTTTTGAGACTTCAGAGAATAACTGAATGTTTAATTGGACAAATACTTTTTAAAAAATTGCTACCTGCATTCATTACAAGAGTATCAGATCACTGTGATGTTTTCTGCCTCTTTCTCTGAAATGTTAAGTGTTAGCCTCTGTGAGAATAAGGTATTGAGCTGGATGGATTATTGCTCTGCACTGGCACATCAACTTCTGCATATTCCAGTAAGCACAGATAACAACTGAGTTATCTACTTTGCTTCTGCAAATCAGTAAACCAAAGAATTAACTGGATGGGACACATGCAAATAAAACTAGTCTGCTAGAAAAAAAAAGCAGTCAAAAAAAGACACCTCTGAATACGTGAGTCAGGATGATCATCTGCTGCAGCTATGGGGAGCACTTTCTTTCTGTCTGAATCCATTGCGATTTCAAAATCTGAAAAGAAAACAACAAAACATTTAACTCTGCAAGAGGTTAAAATGAATGTCCTCATTTGAACCCATTAATTGTTCAAATTGTTTTCAAATGAACAGCTCATTTGAAAAAGTTAATAGACAGCACCACTGGTCTGTTCCTAATTGCTGTTCTCTTAATAATTGAATTATTACTGATAGCTTTTCCCTCCCTGCAATGAACATAAAGTTATAGCTTGCCCATCTCAAGCAGAAATAAATTTGTTTCTGGAAACTGCAGATTTAAGTCTGTGGAGTGAAATCATCATTTAAAGAAACTACTCTTGATCACAGTCTGTCACGCCTACTCAGATTTTCCTGCAATCCAATTCCTCATTAGAAATATTTAGGAACAAAATTATTACCAGTACAGAAAAACAGCTGGGTGGCTGGCAAAA